>JARHVA010004844.1:722500-982500 GCA_037957365.1 Torreya grandis | reverse complement strand
TAGATAATAAGGTGAGATTCTTTCATATGTCTGATGGAAAAAATGCACGCTTTTTAATTTTTCCTATGTTTCACATAACATGTGATATGGTTGCTAGTAGGATGTAAATTTCATGAATATTTTGGTTATATTATGTTAACCAATCTTGCATTATTAATATTGAGTAAGTAGTGAGATGGACTTCACTAGCTTACTAGCATCTCAATGCCAGATGAAGGTAATCTGATCAAGTGTTGTGTATAAATTTTGATTGATCTATAAATCACTATAATTTTTGTAAAATTTGGCTAAATGAATGTTTAGTGAGACATTATCATTTCATGTTTATGATTTAAATGTTTGTTTGATATCTTGCAATAGAATGGGTTTTCTATAATACACTACATGTTTAGTTTTAGAAATCATACATCACATGGGTACTAGCTTATCTCTCTGGATTCTCGCACCATCACTACCTACTCATCTATGAAGGGAGGGAAATTCACTAATGGAATTAGTGTGAGGGATCATTGGTCTATGGTTGCTATAAAAATTACTTGGATGATGCTCTCCCTCCCCACAATAATACTATTTTTGAGACAACATTTGAGATTACCATAGATACTAGAGTTTGAAAAACTCTGCTTTGGGGTGCTATGTGTTTTATATATGTACATTGTATTGTACTGTACTTATTATTAAAATATTATCATTCTATAATTACTTATTTATTATACATTGATAGTAGTGGTTGTAAGCATGTATCAATTGTAGCTAGTTAATTGTAATTACTTTCTATATTTTTATTGTGATGTGTTTCTTATGATGATAGTGATCAGTAATGTATGATGTAGTATACTTCATTTAAAATCATCACACTTAGAGTATTTTATATTATCACTGGTTAGATTCTCATGGTGTAATCTATTTATAGTATATGTGTTTAAATTAAAAAAATGTGTATTCTATGTAGATCCCAATGAGGATGCTACATTTTTTAAATTAATATTATTTCACCTATTGTAAGTTCATGAAAATAAAAAAGTGTAAGGAAAAAGGGAGAGAAATAAATAGTAGAATACATATCTTAGATATATCTATGTAAAATACATCGAGATATATCATTCTCGAGGTCCTTATTTGAATGATGTCATAAATTCAATATGATATACGTGCCTCAAGAATGATATATTTCAATGTAAATTACATAGATTTATCTAAGATATTTATGCTAGTTACTAAAACTAATATCATATATTATAAATCTATGTAAAAGATGTTTTTCTTTCACATTTATATTCTACCTAATCCCATATTTAGGTTTTTAAAATTGGTCACACAATTGATACACTACTAATTGTAACATGTTACTTATTACACTAACATGATGGTAATAGTTTAAAGGTAGAGTTGGAGGTGGCCTTGGTTTTATTCAACTAACTTGGTGGACTCATTGGGGGACTAAATTTGATAGTCTTATGACTATATTTTTATTTTTTAATCATAAAATATAACTATTTTTATTTTTTATTTTTTTTGAAATAATTATATTCTTATTTTTTACTTTCATTTGGGATCATCATCCATGATATTTCATAAGTAATTTTCACTTAATGAAGGATCATGGGTGGTGATTTGAAATGTTTAGTATAAAAGGGGGAAAAAAAGATTTATTTATATGAATTTTAAAAACATAACATCTCTAATAACCAAATACATTAAACCATGTCAAATATAAATTGAAAAGGAAACCATTAAAAACTAAAATAAATAAATAAATAAATAAATAAATAGATTATTTATAATATTTGTTTTTTCTACTATAAACTTCCTTAAGGTAATGTTGAAATGACCTTTTTCTTACCAACATTATGTCCAAATCCCATTATTTTAACTGTCCAATCTCCCAAATACCTGTGTAGCCTTCCCGCTTCCTGCCCCCACCACCACACCAAACCTAAAAAAACATTAATCCACATCCACATGAACTGCAACCCTATAATATAATATAACAACAAGTACACACTGAAAGTACCTACCTAGATGGCATTTTTTTGGCAACTTGAATTAGCACACCAAGGAAACTATGAATTGCTTCAACTAGTCAAAAGTTTGTAGAGAACCCAACTTTTAATCATAGGCTTGCCTAAAATGATTATAACAGGTTAGATTCATATGACTGTTCACTTAATAAAAGTGGCAATTCATTGTTTACTTTACTCACTGCATCTTTCATTTCATTTCACCTCATTGATTATGTGCTCATTTAATGCAATAAATACACAAGAGGGAAAAAAAATATGCACTTAAACCGTAATTTTGTTTGTGTAGTGATTTTTTAGGTGTTCCTAAAATTGGTTGAATACATTCTTTACCATATAATTTATAAATATATTTCCAAAAAATATATTTGAAAGAGATAATTTATCTATTACTAATAATAATGGAGAATGAATAATGGTGGAAGAGGATGAATATTGTTGGTATGATAGATGGAGATAGGTGGGGTAGAGGATGAACAATTGTTGAAATAAAGGAGTAAATAAAATAAAATACAATAAAAGTAAATTATAAAAGAATAAATTAATGCATCGATTGCATATGGATTTCACACTTGCTAGATGGAAAATACATCTACAAGAAATCTATAAATTTTACTAAAGTTGTTGCTTATGGCATGGATCCATATCAGTTGTCAAGGGCTCCTTGTTAAATGGCATAAGTGTCAACTTGTTTATTATCTCATGGTGTATGTTTGTTCCTTCAAAAATAATATATAATTTTTATTTTTATGTATATATAAACATGGTATTTCTCTACAAGTAGAATAATAATGTCAGGCTCAAACATAATATATGTGTTGTATTGTAAAAAATAATCGTATTTATTTTTATTTATAAGTGATGTTTTTATTTACAAGTAGAATAATAATGTCGACTAAATTTTTTTAAATGGAAAAAAATATAATATGATGGTCAATGGACATCAAATTTAAGGTTAGAATTAAAAGTTAACATACTCACTCCATTACAACCCACCACCACCTCCTAGGATGCCATTATAGAACATCTATCAACATAGTTAAATAGGTGGAGTTATACTAAAATTGAAATGGCTTGGCTTCTTATCTACACAAACACTAAACTACTTTGATACTTAAGAAAAAAATGCATATGAAAAAAATCAATATAATTAAAAAGGTTTGATCTAATATGAATATGGGAATTAAATAAAAAGTGATAAGACAAAAGTAGAGAGATCATTATTTATAGTTACAAATACATTCATTAATTATAAAAAAATTGAAAATTATATTAGAAATAATAAGACAAAAGTAGAGGGATAATCATTTTAAATCACAAATACATTAATCAAATATAATAAATTTATAAATATTACATTCTATTTATTAAAAAATGAAGATCTTACATAAAAAATATGAAAACTTTAGATCTAAATTCTAAAAATAAAGAAAGAGGAAAGGAAAAGAAATTTAATTTTAACTATCTATATACAAAGTGTTTTTAAAATTTAACCGAAAAACCTATAATTTTCTTTTCCCCCCTTATTCTATCTAATTTTTTGGCTTAAGATAATAATCTTTTTAAATGCCTATGCCAATACCTATGCTTATTTACTTTAGTCTTTTTTTATTTTTAAGCATGTCATTGTAGCATATACTCTCCTTTAACTTTTTTAACTTGATTTATAATTAAAGAAAATATTTTATGAGCTCTATTATATCCCAAATTTGAACCCTTGAAAGATTGTTCAAGCCTTCCAAATTTAGGAAAACATGGAGACAATCCTAGGTTATGAGTGACCTTTAGTTAGATTGAATCTCTAAGTTAAAGGGCTAGTTCCCTTTTATGTATCACTTAGGATCATTCACTAATATACCAACTTGTTAGAAAAAGAGAGAGAAGCCTACTCAAATGGAGGTGATGCACCAAAACATTTTACCACTACTAACCAGCTGCATGTGCACATCAACCATGAGACTGACCTGAAACAAAGACTATTAATGACTATTTTGAATAATTTAGACTTATACCCACTAAAGTAAAGTGGAGAATTTTTTTTCTAAAAATAATTTTCTTATGTTCCAGATAAAATGGATTATTTCAAACCATTTTGGCATAGATCATTTTGAATGAATTGGACTATTTTGAATAATTTGGACTTATACCCATTAAAGTGAAGTGGATAAAATTTTCTCAAAAAAAAATAAAAAATCCTATATTCCAAATAAATTAGTGTGTTTCAAACAAATTGGACATAGATCATTTTGAATAAATTGGTCTATTTTAAATAATATGGACTTATACCCACTAAAGTGGAGTGAAGATAATTTTATCCAAATATAAATTTGTTATATTCAAAATAAATTGGACTATTTCAAAGTATTTGGGCATAGATCATTTTGAATAAATAGGGCTATTTTGAATAATTTATACTTATACCTATAAAATGGAGTGAAGAAGATTTTCTACAAAAATAAATTTTGTTTATTCCAAATAAATTAGACTCTTTCAAACCATTTGAGCATAGATCATTTTGATTAAATTGGGTTATTTTAAATAATTTGAAATTATACCCACTAAAGTAGAGTGCAAAAATTATTTTCTCCAAAAATATGTTTTCTTTATTCCAATTAAATTGAATTATTTCAAACCATTTGGGATCAGATCATTTTGAATATATTAGACTATTTCAAACTCATGGTACCATTATGGGCCTTCATACTGATCATTGATCCTTTAATGTCCCTTACATTATTGGGACACATGGCACCATTTGACTGGCCAAATTATGGATGAAAACATATTAATTAATCTAGTTCATCTACAAAATAAAATATCTTGACAACTGTTTATTGTTCATTGGGAATATCTTCATAAGCACGTATCAATATATGAATGGATCAACTTGGGAATTTCAAGATAAATTGATGGAGTATCCACTTGCACTTAACCAGATTAAAGTAATTCTAAATTAGAATTGATTAATTTTAAATTAATTGAACTATATTTGAAATAATTTAGAATTGATTTTTATGAAATTGATGATAATATTTATTACTATTATTATATTTTATAATCAATAAATACACTTGAAATAATCATAATATGGCAAAGTTACATCTTTTTGAACATTGGTTCACAACTAATGGCAGGGATTTTTTTCTTTCTTCCAAGAATGTGATGATATACATCATTTTGATTCTCCAATAATTTTCATATTTCTGACTTTTATTTCCATTATATCTACTTGATTTAACATAACTCATTTTCAATTTTTGATTTGTAACACAATTCTAAGAATTAAAATAAATAAACATGTTGGCAATTGAAACATCATCTCCAAAGGTCCCTTTAAAAATAATTTCATCTAATTTCTATATATTTATATTGAATGTATTAGAATATCTTTTCCCCCAAACAAACTTGAAATTTTAACTTGTGTAACCCATGGCTTGAATGACTATCCTTAAATGATTGTCCTTTATCATTGACCAAATGTCAGCATGAGAAAAATATTGTAGTGCCACCTTCAAAATTTATTTGGAATGATCTCAAATGTAGTATAACATATTTTCTATTTTAAAATCTTCATTTTTTCCAATATCATGCATTTGTATATCTTTTGTTTTTTTCACAATAAATAATAAGTCACCCAACCCCAAAATCAATAGTTTTTTAGAAGTTAGTTTTAGCTCCTCCTTTAAAATGTCTACAATTTTTTAAAAAAGAAATGAATCATTTATTAAAAATATTATATTATAAGAAATATAACATGGAAATTTTCTACGAAAATATTTTACATGTTACTAGATTGGTCATTGATGCACTTTTGATTTGGATTTTTTATTATAACATAAAAAGAAACTGCATTTTATTTGATTCATTTTTTTTCATTTCTTTAAATCTTATAACGATTCATATAAACACATATAAAAATAAATACATGTTTAGGCACATTGTAACTATACTCATTATACATAGATGTACCATTTTTATTTCTAGTTTTGTAACATGCATATGCATATAATGTAGCAACTGACAAACCACTCAGAGTGGCAACCACTTACAATGCCAAATGATAGAACCACTTATAGTATTGAAATAGTTAGACAAATAACCAATGATGGCAGAATGCAAACACATAGATAGAACTGTCAAACCATTCAATATTGAAACATACAGAGATCCATTTAAACACATATTAAAGAATAAATACGATAACTAGAAACTTATATTATCAGTCATATTAACTCATTCAGGAATTAAAGTCAACATTCATTAAACACATTTGAAATGAATTGTGATGAGTTACTATGCTCAATCAGACAACATAACTTCCATGGCCATTATGTGGCCCATGCCAAATACGTACCCTTTCTGAATACTCACTAACTCATTCCTAATAGATTTGCATTTCTATTGGATGCCATTGATGGAATACTTCTATCATAGTCTACCAGCTTTAGATGGGATGCTCCTAGGCATGTAGATAACATTATTGATACATGTATTTATAACATCTATTGGAAGAGTCTAGATGTAGATAGAAGTTGGTCGAGGATACAGGAAGAGATATTAAGAGTTATTAATGCATTAAATTATATAATTCCAAAGACATCTTTTGTAGATAACATGATCTTAAAAATTAAAAGAAATTAAAGTGAAGTGAATGTTGATAAACAACTAGGACACAACTTGCATATGTAGGTAGTTTAGATTAAGTCAACAACATATAAATTTTCATATTGAGTCCTTATAACTTGACCTTGACTTTATCAAATTCTAAAATAGTCCCATTTTACCATAACTCATTTCTCATAGACATTGATAGGAATTTAACATTGATCAACCAACATCTATATTCTTACAGTAATGAAAGTATCAGCTATTTTTATGCATACTAATACATATTTATATGTTTATATAGCCCATCATAGCAAAAAAAATAGCATTTACTATTCTAATTCATAGTTCACTATCACTAAATTTAAATAAATATACATCTTAATAATTGAACCCCATTCATATACTTCCAATAAGACACATCAAACTAAAAACTATTTAAATCAATAGCAATATAATTGTTTCTAGCACAATATACTTTATTGCTTTTTATTGACAAAGAACACATGGATACTCTACATCAAAATTTATTGTATTGAAGACATAATATAACACATATTATGTTAATTTAAACTGGGTATAAATTAAACATGTAAACAACATTGTAATGGGTAAATTAAACATGTAAACAACATGTTAATGGGTAAATACAACCATATTCAAGTCTACACAACAATAAAATGAACTCACACTTCCAAATCCCAAGCTGATGCATGTCTATATTTTATTGTCTTCTACAATCTCCTATCTATGAGGTAAAATTCAATTGTAATGTGATTAAATAAATAAAGATAATTAATATATTCTAGACTTATATGAAATTGTATAATTACACATTTATTGAAAGGGGTTTTCACCTTTTTTTTGCCTTTTTATAGTTTTTATGGGTGCACTCTTTCATTGAAACTTTGGTTCTTTATTCCCTACAAGGTAATATATAATGTAGTACCTAAAAATCTCATCATTAATTGATTTGATATTTGTATTTTAAAAATGTGTCTTGTTGTATAGTTTTACATTGTGTGATTTTTGTGGAGACACCACCCTGTAGAGCTGAGTCATGGGTGGTTGTGTTGGAGACACAAAATTTTAGAGATACGTTGTGAATTGTTTTAATTGAGACATAAATAGATGAATAAATATTATGTTAGTATTATAAATCATTGATAAATAAAAAATTATATAATTGAAAAAATATGCATGATCTTATCTTACCTTCTTCAACTTGCAATGTGTCATGGTTGTTGATATGATTTTTTGTTATTATTGTTTATTCACTTGAATGCATTGCCATTAGTGCTACACACTAAAATATTTCTAATCTATTAGGTTTGAAAAATAAAGCACACACATTGAAAGATTGTTAAGATGTTATATGTATAAAATGAAGATGATTATAAAATAAATTAAGAAAGTTATGCACCGAGTACTAATCAAATCGGTTGTTCTTGTATTGGTTCATTTGAATTTGTTAGACAATTTTGAAATTGAAAAATAAAAATTATTTATTCTTCAATTTTTGTAATGCAAGGTAAATTTCTTTGTAATTTTGTAAAAGCATGCACCAATCTAGCTCCTGTATATACCCCTAGCATGTCACATACATTTGAATCATTAAAAGTAGAGATAAGTTTCTCCCAAAATATGTTATCTAGTTCATTTTTGAATGGCCTTCCTATTTTTTGTGAACTAATCATTTGAAATGTTAGTATGTCTTTGAAGATTTCAAAACCTATCTCTAATCTACTTTATTGTGAATGGAAGTTGAAACCTTGTAGCTGAAAATGAGTGGGTCCAGACAAAAATTGATACCTATAATATGTGTCCAATCCAATTCATTATTATCTAAAACCCATAGTATGACACATGTATCTTTAATGAAATGGAAATCACCAACATGAAAATTCTTGAGAGAGATCTGAATGCCAGAAAAATGTTCTAGTTTGTGGATGATGAATACGTTAAAGGCCCCAATAATAAATTTATCAATCAATGCTTGAAGAAATAGGTGAAGATGTTCTTCCTTAAAAAATTTAGTGAGATTCAAAAGATCAATAATTATCAAATTGGTATTCAGACCAAGATTGAACATTTCACTAAAATTTTCTAAAATAGATGGCCAAGGACATGGGGGCCTGTAATGGCAGCTGAATCTTTTTATTTTTATCCTGGGAAGCTTATCACCATAATTATTTAGATAATTTTTCAATGTGCTTAATTAATCTTGAGATAATGCTTCCCACACTTTTTTATTTTTTAAAATTCCTTCATTCAAGACACACAAATCATCAAACATTTTAACATAAATTATATAATGCTCTATTACCTCTTCAGGTGTGATTGTTTTGTCTAGTGGTAGTGTCATATCACGGTTACTAAAATAACCTACAATTTTTAACAATATGTTACTTTTTGACTTCACCTTTTTGCACTAAGTATCCATCTTGTTGTACCCAGGGGTTTTCAAGAAGCAAATAGACCCTTTTTCCAATAAATCTGATAGTTCTATTTTGTGTTTATCTAAAAACCCTTGAATATTTCTAAGTACTATTATACCAATTAGATTTAAATTTTGTTTATCTAAACTAGGTAAAGTACCACTTTCAAATAAATCAATGCCTTTATCAAAACAATCCCAAATGGGTTGTTACATGAAAAGAAGTCATTTTTTCTCTTGTAGTTGTGTTAAATAGTTCATTTGTGTGAAGTGTCTATCTTGTTTATTTATTTATTCCATCTTTTTTTCTATGTTTCAATATTATTCTAACCTCTCAGTTTGATAAGGTCACGTGAAAATTGAACTCTTTCTACAAATGAAGCCCTATAAATTATTTCATTGGCTTCATTATATTGGTTACATATTTTATGCATAATATGGAATAGAGTACAAGTTTTCATAAATATTACCCTTTTAACATAATATTTATTTCTCAATGATAGTGAATTTTATTCCTCCTCCAAAAGAATTCTCTGTTGTGATGTAATTGTGTGTTGGTCATCTTCAATTTTGAACCTTACAATTTTTTTCTCCATCAATTCCATTTTACTGGGTGTAAATTTATTGAAATTAGTTGTAACTCGATGGAGATTTCTCTCTTCTCCATTTCATACTTCTAGTTGAAATTGAAGGGCATCTTCAAGTTCATCCTTATTACAGACAAGGATTATTCCAATTGGAGAAGATTTTTTTCCTGATGTAGTGATCAACAAGTATATATTTGTATGTATGTTTGGTGAACTAAATAATTTAAAATACCAATTATCAAGAGGAATTTTATCACCACCATAAAATGGAAGATGTTGATGTGGATCTAATTTTAGTTTTGGTGGTTTAAATTATACTCTATCCAAATTCTATTGGAGTGGGGCCTTCTTTTGCCTTTTATCTAAATTCTCTTCAAGTGAGGCCTTATTCTACCTTTTAAGTGTGATAATTCTTTTTTTTCCCAAAGACATTCTACAAAACAATTGAAATTATTTAAATACTAGTCTTTTTTAAAATACAAGTTGCATATTACATCAGGTCATGAATTTTTTTTGTGAATAAGCATTGATTAAATGTATATCAACAAATGTTAATTCTAAACTATAATATAAAATGCATATTAAATATTTGTGATATATACATTAACTCCCACCTACACTAATAAGGTATCACCAAATCAAAAATGAATTATGTGCACCATCTAATATAATCTGATGGGCAAAGGAACCCACAAACATTTATTTTACAAGAGAAATATGAGGGGATGTATGTTTCTAATATGTGTCAAAATGCCCATCAACAGGTACCTTTGAGGTATTTCCCATGAGATACCTTTCAATCATTAAAAAGAGTGAATTTTTCTTACAAGACATCTCATAGGAAATACCTTCAAGTTAACCATGATGGTATTACAAGTATACTTCAAATCCCTTGAAGGAATCTCCTATTGTACACCTTTAAGGGTATTGTCATACATTCAAAGGGATGTTGAATGTATCTCCTAGTAGAACTTTCCTTCACATTGAAATCACTACTAGTTGATAACTTGATAGCTTGAAGTGCCTCCTAATCTGGTTTTTGTTTGGAAAATGTGTCTTTCCCTTAGAATTTTTTGGGATTTTTACATGAACAAAGTTTTCAATAGAAATAGGTCTTTGGGCCTTTTATCTCGGTTAAAAATTCTGAAGTCTTAATTTTGTCAGACATTTTATTCACTACAAAAAATATGAAGGAAGTTAATGTCTTGGCTAAATATTACTTGCATTAGGTTGAGTGTTTCATAAAAAATATAAAGGGTCAATTCTTTCAGACATTTTTCCTACCTCAAAAAGTTTGAAGGTCACTTGCCCTTTAAACATTTTGCCATGGGAAAAAATTCTAAAAGAATTGTATATTGTCAGGAAGATGTAAAGTCCTTATTTGTTTCATACTTTTTGTCCACCACAAAAGGTCTAAAGGGAACTTATCCTTTGTAAAAATTACAAAGGCTCAAATTATTCAACAAAAGAGCTAAGTCCAATTCCTTCAAAAAAAGTGTAAGGTCCATTTGGTTTGAACTTTTTATCCATGATAAAAATTCTAAAAGGCACTTGCCCTTTGGGCATTTTGCCTGCAATACTAAACCCTAAAAGAAAAGTTTTAATTATCTTGGAAAAAATGTAAATTCCTTATTTTTTTTTTACATTTTATCCATGAAAAGAATTCCTTTCTCATTAAAAATTGTAAGCTCAATTTCTTTGAAAAAAATGCCAAGTACAATTTTTTCAAGAAAATTATATTAGATGAAATGTTTGAAATAATTCTTCTGAAGACCAAAGAGACAATGAAAGTAGGAATACCTTTAATGTATCTCCTAGGATACTCCTTTCAAAAATTAATAATATTAGATTCCCCTTCAAGGTATCTCATAGAAGATACCTTTCAAATAGGCACTAGAGTGGGTTTCTCCTTTAAGGAACAAATGGAATTTTCCTTTACATGGAAGGCACTACTAGGTGATATTTTGAAGGCATTTATAATACCTTCAAGGTGTCTCCTAGTGGATACCATTAAAATATGCACAAGAATGTATTTCCATTTCAAAGTATCTCTTAAGAGATGTTGAGGTCAACATACCCTCATTTCTAAAAAATAGGAACCCATATGTCAAATTGTACAAATTTGTATCATAAAATTGAAGATTCACTTGATCAATGTGTCATTAATATGTTTTCACATTATCTATATGCGAATATCATCCACACCTTCGCTTGGTTGGCTTATTTATTCATGGCTCTAGTTTGACCTTGCCTAAGTTTACTAATATTTATTCTTCATATTTTAGGTCACAAGTTTAATGAAAACCTTTTTGAATGAGTTATGTCTAAATTTTATGTTTTAATATTAATTTGGCATTTTACTATCCTTTGGTCTATATAAAGTCAAGTTATATCTATGTCTAAAAATTTTTGAAACCCTTACTCAAGAAACCCTAGTGTAGGTTCATTCAGACCAAATTCAAAATTGGCAGGAACAAATTATGAAGGAACACTTTAAAAATGTTATAGACTTAGTATAATTTTTATATTAAGTCTTGGTTATGTTTTCAACATGACCAAAACTTTGTCTAAAATTATATTTTGGGTTTCCTTTGTGTATCAATTCCCCTCATACCCTTTTATCTTAAGCATGGTCTAACTTTATTAAATGGATTGTCCTTTTGTTACAAAGTTAGGCTAAAATATTAATCCCAAAGTCTTGTTTGTATTTATTAATATAAATGAGACCTTAGCCTTAAGACTTTATCCTAAGTTCCATATATATGTGAGTCCTAACTTAAACATTGTGCTTGTTCATAGGATTAATGACCCATGTTTAATCAAGCAAATTTAATCAAATAATGCAAGATGGGCCCAATGATCCAAGGATCCCATTCCATGGTACCAATCTCGCTCGACCCCACATATCAAAATTGGTGTCCACATTCACTCGAATCACCTCAATCCAATGTCATGAGATCAATATTAAGACTAAAAGGGTCCCTTTTAATATAACATAGAATTTAACCTAAGTTTTTACCCTAAAGTTTTAATTGTATGTATTAATATAGTAAAACCTTAGGGTAAGATCTTATGTTATGACTTTAATTAATTTCAAGGTCCTTTAATATATTGTAAACTTAGCTTAATATACCTTAGACTAAAGTTTATTTGTATTTATTAGTATGAATAAAAACATTAGTCTAAAGCTTTACATATATTCTTAGGCTTACTTAATGCTTTTATAATTACAAGAACCAATCACATTCGACTGCTTAGATCATGATCTATGGCCCACATTCACCTAGATGAGATTAATCCTATAAAGCAAAATTGATGATTGAAAAGTCAAGCCATAGATCCTAGTTTAAACATCGAGAACCTTTAGAAGATTAATGGTACATGTTATATCATATAGATCTAGATCAATATATCTTATCAAGTCAATAATTTAAAATGAACCTCTAAGTTAAGGTGAGCCTACCATGTGGTAAAATCACATTAACTGGCATGGTTGAGAAGATGCATATCTCAAAAGGCCTGCATGACTGCCAAGTGGCACAACCTTAGATCCTAATGCACATTAAATCCTAAGCACCCTTTAAAGATCAATGGTATGCATTTATTCATACCTAAATGATCTAATGATGTGAGATTTATGTAGACTTTTCAAAGGGCATAGAAACACTGAGCAGTCACTATCATACATATAAAAAAGAAGGAACCAGCAAGTGATAAATGTTAAGCTTGGAAAATAGTCCCAAAGACATGTTTAAAATTTATGGTCACTTACCCATTAATGACATCCACATAGATGTCAAATAATGGTCCAATTTTAATACAATAAGAGCCTTGATGATATGTTTTAAATTTATAGTCATACACCAATCAAAGATGTTTATGTAGACATCTTATGATGATCATGAGGGAATTAATTTTAAGATAGCTACTTGGATAAAAATTCAAAGTCAATGGTTAATTTTTAAACATCAATGAGCAAGTTTGATGTGAAAATGCCATATAGATTCCATGATGATGCCACATAGACATAAAATGACAAATTTGAAGATCTTGTGAGATAAGATAGGGAAAAGGTATAAATACAAGAATTTGAATGAAATATAAGGCATAATCTCACTTAAATATGAATATCCACCACTATTAAAACTCAAAAAGGATCTGTATAAGAACCCTAACATCTACAAAAACCCTAATTTGATCCAAAATTGATCAAAATTGAGTTTGGGAGATCAAATAATCATTTAAATGAGTGAAATTGAGTCCAAGATCTAACTATAGACCACTAACGTGAAATTTAAAAAAATCACAACCATGGTAGCTATAAAAAGTGTAGAATTATATTTGACCTCAAACATAGTTGGGAGAATCTTCATGGACATAGAATTAAATATTGTGGTTTTAAACATGGGAGACAATAATTGGTCTAAGAATTTTTAGGTGATTGAGGAGCTACTTTCCATCACTAAGTAAGATGAAAATAATGAATTAATAAAGATTAGGTACTATGACCTATTTTCCATTAAAATGATTGGCCTTAAAGGTATCTCCCAAGAAATACATTTCAAATAAGGACAAGAGTGGATTTTTCCTTCAATAAACAAGTATAATTTTTAGTTACATGAAAGCCACTAATGGGTTATATTTTGAAGTCCCTTATAATAACTTCAAGGTATATTTTAGGAGATATCTTTCAAACATTCACAAGATTGCATTTCCCCTTCAAGTTATCTCTTAGGAGATACATTTCAAATAGGGACAAGAGTGAGTTCATCCTTTAAGGAACTAGTGCAATTTTCCTTTATATGGAAGGCACTACTGGGTGACATTTTCAAGGCCCTTGTAAAAATTTCAAGGTATCTCCTAGGATATTCATTTAAAATATTCAAAAGAGTGTATTTACACTTCAAATTATCTCCTAGGAGACACCTTTCAAATAGGCACAAAAGTGGATTTGTCCTTTAAGGAACAAGTGTAATTTTTATTTATATAAAAGGCACTATCAGGTGATATTTTGAAGGCCCCTATAATACCTTGAATTTATCTCCTATTAGATACATTTCAAAAATACAAAAGAGTGTATTTTCCATTCAAGGTATCTCCTATAAGATATATTTCAAACAGGCACAAGAGTACCTTACTAGGTACTATAGGGGCCCTATAGTATCTTCAATGTATCTCATAGGAGATACCTTTCAAACATGGATAAGAGTGTATTTACAATTCAAGGTATCTCCCAGGAGATACATTTAAAATAGGGATATAATCATATAAAATGCAAAATTTGGTAACTTAAGCATGGCTAATGGCATCCAATCCATAGGTCCATCTTGATTGCTCTCATGACCCTCATAGTCATGTTTTCATTGATTTCCAATCATCCATAGCCTTCCAGACTAAACCCTTTTAGAACCAAATTGATCTTTTTATGCTTAATCCATCCCCATAGGTCCCAAACCCTATGGACAACAACACCTAAATAAGACTACAACAGTAAAACTAGGGGTGTCTAGTTTTTGGTGTTGTTGTCCAAGTGCATTTTGGCCTCTAATAGTCATATTATTTCCAATATTTATCCTAATTCATATTGGCCTAACACAAATTCATTTAACCCATAATCATTAAAGCACCTATAAAATTCCATTCAAAGTCTATTTGGAAGGGTTGGCACTCATTTTCAAGAGAGAATCAATAATACAAGCAAAAATACTCAAGTACTCTTCCCTATTCTCTACATAAATCCATCTAATAGTATTTCAAGATTATGTAAACATTTCTACTAGTACCTAGTCATTCCAAGTACACCCAATTTTTTATTTACTTAAATTTTCATCATACTATTGCACCAAGCACTACAATGGGATAACTACATATAGCTTGATCCCTCCTTGAAGTATTGATATGTAGACAACATGCCCACACATGGGATGTGAAGTGCATTCATCATATCCTTTACACACTAACCTATTTTCCCTATTTGCCAAAGTTCCATCTAATTTCATAAAAGACACAAGTACATAATAATCATCTCTGCAAGGACTTCTATTAATAGTGAGGATTTGAAATTGGGTACATAGGCTCACATAGACACTATGAACAAAACCTAAAAAAATCAGATCTCTGTGAGGAGTTTAGACAATAGTGGAAAGACCAAGACTATAACACTAGATAGTAGGTTGTCCTATTTTCAATGGTCCTATTAAATTAAGAAAAAAACCCTAGATTCCTATTTGTGATAGTCTCCCAAGCCTGGACATAGATTTCTAGATCATGTCTAAGTCAGAATAGTACAAAATAAGACAAGTTTTTTTTCTCTCTCACTACTATTTTAAGAAAAGCCCTAATTGTAGTTTATTTTGCTCTTATTTTAGTCTTGAATGGAAAAGAGAAGAGATGGAACCCTAGTGATTTGGTATGATTATAAAACAAATAATTACTAGAATGTCACAAATCAGTAGCCTAATTATTGTACATTATTTACTAATTTAATCTACTTATACCTATATATTATTTAGGAATTAAAAACCTAATTTCTTAAAAATAATAAATCATTTGGTGAACTTGACTTACTTCAAATTTTTCATTAAAACCATACAAACCCTAGGGTAAATTCCTAGTTGATTTTTCCCATTAATTTTTTAAAAAATTCTTGAATATTAAAATTAGAAATTCCTCTCAAATTTTAAAATTTTATAGTAAATTTAAAAATAAATTTATGTCAAACCCTAGTTGCATCAACTAGCTTCCAGTAATTTTTTAGTAATTTTCCAATCATTTTCTAAATTTTTAGTTGCATATTAAAATTAGAAAATCACTTCAAATTTCAAAACTTCATAGTAATTTTTGAAAAATAAAATAAAAAATCTCAAACCCTAATTGCATCTACTAGGTCTCATTAAATCAAAGACTTTTCCATAAATTTTTGAATTTTTTTTTGAATACTTAACTTTGCATATACTAGCACCTATTTTATTCTTGAGGTATCACCTTACACTTGTAATCAAATTGCCAAAACGATGCTCATTTATTTACAAATGTTTCTTACATTTATTGCAAATAATAAGGAAACAATATTGGGACCTATCATGTACATGAATGATGAAGTCCATCATATGTTAGTACAAAGCTTCATTCTCTCCCTTTCATGCTTAATTTTCATAATAAGCGATGATATTACAAAATTTATTGTTAAACTTGCACAAGATTTCAATATTTATTTTGCATACTCTCTCTCCCTCATATGGAATAATTTTCAAGCTTATCATGATAAACACATTAGACATGTCATAATTCATGTCAAATATATTTATGCATTCTTCCATAAATACATGCTCTCTACCCTTTTCTCTCTATCTCTCATATAAAAAAATCAAATTTACCTTGTTACACATATTAGCCATATCATAACACATGTCAAAGTTCTTTATGCATCAATTCATAGTTTCATTCTTTGTATCCCTTGTTTTCTATCTCTCATGTGGAATGTTATTTATAATCATATTGATAAACAATTTATAACTACACTTACATGCATTTTAGCCTATATGCATATTTTATACCTAGATTTATATGCCTCATTGGCTACTCTTGTTTCAATGTCCTATTTCATGCAGAGGACATAAATCCTTTCTCATTCTCTCCCTCAAGAGGGTGTTAGCTACTTTCCCACTAACCAGGTCCATGTTATCACCCCTCCAAAAGGTGAGGTAACCTCTACTATTTTTCCTAATGCATACATTTAGCCTATAGCTTCTTCACATCCTCTTCAACATATGTGCTTAGATGTTAAATTAGAAGCAACTAAGGTTTACCCTTTTGATGCTCTAAGGAAATAAAATAACCAATATGATCAATTTCCTTTTAGAGTTACAAACATAAAATCAACTATTACATGAAAATATCACAACATTAGAAAATCAGATTATAATGCAAAAGCCTCAAAGGCACCCTAGTGTCAATCATGTTTATGCACCTTCACCTAGTCAATTAGTTGCAAGCAATGTTACATATCAATACAATAAATCACAATAAATTAAATCTATAACTAATGATTCAAAAAGCATTCAAATATCAAATAAGATTCCAAGTGAGGTACTAAGAGAAATGATTAAATCTACGTTGATCAAACTACTTCCTCTACATCTAGTGAGAACATCCAAATATTATTATGCATATCATAGAATGCATGGACATCACACAACTTTACGTTTGGCACTAAAAAAACATATAAAACAAATAATTTATCATGAGGACCCTTTACAAGATAAATCAGTCAAGTAATCCACAGTGACATAGAAACACATTCACAAAGGGTCAAATGCAGAAATAGTACAAAAGTGGTTACCAAATCATAACTCAGAATAATAAAATGATAAAAAAGAAAAATCAAATAAAAAAATAGTACCAAAATCATATTTAAATCACAAAAAATATGTAACTATACCTCTCCAAAATGAGGCTCAACTTTCAAATTAGTATGGGTTTAGCCAAAAATATCTACAATAGTTTGATTATCAAGGTCAAGGGTTGGGCAAGCAGGCTGAAGGCATCGTTACTCCCATTCTAGTAGTTCATAATATATATCACCAAGGTTTGGAATTTGTTAAAAACCATAAATAAAATCATTCACAGATACAAGTTATCAAAGGAAAATATCTAGATACAAAAAAAGTTAACACTAGCATTCCATTGGTTCAAAATCAAGATGATAATGATGAGTGGAACAATACAGTTATTATGATTTCCAAGATATCAACAATGAATCAAAATATTTAGAGTCATATTCATAGTCATTATTTTGTGTTTCACAATCACACATGATTCTTTTGTTTGATATAGGACACCATGATAGGGAGTTTCCCATGAGATTCATCAATTAGTATCATTTCTTCTTAGCTTACTTGTATATAGTCTATTTTCAGCATTGTTTGTACATAGTCTCCTTTTAGCATTGTTTGTACATAATATCTTCTACTTGATTATACACAGTTCAAAATTTCACAAGTATAAAAATAATATTAATATCAAAAATACCAAATATATTCAAAAACAAAATAAAAAATTGATTGTATGCATCATCCATGCTTTACATTACTAATACTATGCTAGGAATTATATTTATTATTTCATGTTATTGTATGTCAATTTACCTACATTACCATGCTTCACTTTATCTTCTTTGAGTGTGTGTAGTGACATATAGAACCTTGATTATTTAACTCTACGCATTGAGGGGGCATCCTACTACTACATTTGAGACACACATCGATATACATACCCACTGGGGGCATCTTCTACATCACTACACCATCTAGGTTATGTCATTCCTGTACTACACACTCTAGTTATCATGTTGACATAAATTACTTACTAAGCTTACATAGATTACCATATTGACACTCACTAGTATCTTGCACTTATGTTTTTCCTAGCATATACCTAGTCTTGTACTAATATGTCTTACATACTTTCACTCTTACTTTGATTAGTTAGATGTGAGTCTATCTTTTTAGTTATTACATGCTTTCTCTTTTTTCTTAGCATAGCTTGTAGGATTGACTTTCCTATTCTTGATTGTCTCTTATATGTGCCTTAAGACATTTATCAATGTCCTTCTCTTCTATTCATGTGTGCACCTTAGGACATTTGCCAATGTCCTTTATTTGTACTCTTTCATGTGTATGTGGCCCTTATGCCAACTTTATTTGAACATGCCTTGTATTCTTATTTTCTAGTTTGAGTGATATGTGCCCATGTACATTTATTGCTTGGCCCCTTAGCCACCCTTGTATTCTTCTTACTTTGTGTGCTTCTTGCTTGATTGCTTTCAATTGCTTGTAATGCCATGATCCATATCATGCATTTTTTCTATTTTATTGGATGTCATGATAGACATAATGATCTATCCCTCCAAATAATAACTAACAACTAAAAATTTTGATCTCAATTTAGTATATTACACATGTTATTACATTTTTATATCTATCTAGGCATACCCCTATTGATCTAACAATCTCTTCATACAAACCATGTTATATCTTGGTATATCTTGTTGATTATCATTGCTATATCATTTATATTTCCATCTTAACACAATTGTAGGGATATTTCTTTTGAGGTCATTCATTGCAACATATTAATTCCTACCCTTAGAATAGGGGAAAATAAACAAGGGTTTTGTCATAGAGATTAGAGCTCTTAATAGATGAAAAAGCAATTTTTAGAACACTCAAAACAAAATCTAGACATCAAACTAGGTAGAAAAAACCAATAAGACAACAAAAAATCTAGAATAATTACCAGATTTGGCCTTAGACAACATTACCAAAGTTAGACTATAGTGTCAGATAGTAGGGTGTCCTATTTTTGCTGCTCCTATCTAGATAGTAGAAAAAATAGTTTTTTTGAAACAGACAAAAAAGTGAGTTCACTCATAGGTTTATCAACTCATTACAATCTAGATTTAGTATGTTTTTGTATAGATTTTTACTCAAATAATCTATATATAGGGGGTATCATGCATAGCATGATGGCTTTCACTTCTATTTTTATATTAGGCAATTGATATAACTTCCAAATTAGAATCAATGTTCTAGACACTAGTGATTGGAGGTAATGTTCATAGCCCATTGATTCTCCCCTTATTCTGAGTTCAGTTTATTTTCTAAGAATTTCTTAGTAGTTGCATGCCTTACTCCATTTTAAATGGTGGTTGGCATCCTTTTTCAAGTTTGGATTTCATACAAGCTTAACTTCTTGTGTACCCGAGTTCCCAATTTGGCTTGCACATATGCCTATTGCACTAGTGTTAGAGTAGATTTCATACAAGGCTAATCTCCATATTTCAAAATGGCCAAGAGTGGCCTAGTTTCTAGCATATATTTGGCTATCCACACAAACATTTTTAGATCACAGTACATTCATGGTCTTCAAGAGCCATGTCATATGACATCTATTCCATACTAATATTACTTCATAGCTTCACTTCATAAGGAAACGATAGAGCCAAAGTACTAGCTAAACTTTTTATTCTTGAGCCACCTATTCAAAGGGATTAGAAACATAGTCTAAACATTGATTAACACATGCATGATTTGTTATCTTCACTATGTAGGCAATGACAGAGCCAAATGACTAGCTAGCCTTTGTATTTTTGAGCTACCTATTCAAAGGGATTGGACACATAGTCTAAACATTGATTGACACACACATGATTCATTAGCTTCACTTAGTAGGTGATGATGGTGGCAAAGGGCCTACCTTTGAATTATTAAGTGACTTCTAAGGATTTTATCATTCATCTCCATTCATGATATTACTTTTAGTAAAAAACATACCCAACATAATCTAGCATCATAATAGGTTTTATATTGTTTCACATATCTGGTGAGGTATATTCATTCCTTTCTCTTCATCTCTCTCTTACCCAACTTTTATATGTTCTTATTTTAGATGTAGTGTATCTAGTAAGGATAAATCTCCTCTATATTTTTCATTACAGATTCACACTTCACAACTATGCTTTCTCTACACATATCCAACATTACACATCTTCATAAGCTTCACCTTTACAAGTAAGTTTAGGTATGCTTTCTATTTTTCCTTTATCCTAGTATTTAACTTTGTTGCATAACTATAATAAAGGGGGGGGGGGGGGGGAATGTAGTCATATAAAATGCAAAATTTGGTAACTTGAGTATGGTTAATGACACCCAATCCATAGGTCCATCTTACTTACTCTCATAACCATCATAGGCATGTTTTCATCAATTTAGTCATCTATAGCCTTCTAGACTAAACCCTGATAACCTAGATTGTTATTTCCATTCTTAATCCATCCCTCCATTTCCTAGACCCTCTAGATAATAGTTCCTAAATAGGACTACAACATTGAAACCTAGGGCGTCTAGTATTTTATGTTATTTTCCAAGTATATTTTGGCCTTTAATAGTCATATTATTCCAAATCCTTATCCTAATTCATGTCAACCTAATGTGAATTAATTTAACCCATGATCATTAAATCCCCTATAAAATTCCATTAAAACTCCATTTAGAAGGGTTGGCACTCATTTTAAAGAGAGAATCAAGAATACAAGCAAAACTACTCAAGCACTCTTCCCTATTCTCTGCATACAACCATCTAATAGTATTTCAAGCTTATTCAAACCTTTATACCAGTCCCTAGTCATTCTAAGTACACCTAGTTTTACATTTACTTACATTTTCATCACATTACTATACCAAGAACTTCAATGGGAGAATTACATATAGCTTGATTTATCCTCAACATATTGGTATGTAGGTAGCATGCCTATACATGGGATGTGAACTGCATCTAGCATATCATTTACACATTAACCCCTTTTCCTTATTTTTCAAAATTATATTTAATTGCATAAAAGACAAAAACACATAAATAATCAACTCTATAGGGAGTTTTGTTAATAGTGAGGATCTAAAATTTGGTACACAAGCTCATACACATGCTTTGAATAAACCCCCAAAAAATTAGATCTTAGTGAGTAGTTTAGATAATAGTGGAAAGAATAGTAATATAACATCAAAAAATAAGGTATCCTATTTTTGATGGTCCTATCCAATCAAGAAATTAACTCTAAATTACAATTTGTGATATTCTCCCAACCTTATACATAGATTTCTAGATCTTGTCTCTATAAGAACAGTATAAAACAAGATAAGTTTGATTTTCTCTCTCATTGCTAGTTTTAGAAAAGCCCTAATTAAAATCAAATTTCACAAATCAATAGACTAATTATTATACATTATTTATTGATTTTATCTACTCACAACCATTTATTATTTTGTAATTAAACATATAATTTCCCAAAAATCATAAATCAAGGGACAATAGTGGATTTTTCCTTCAAGGAACAAGTGCAATTTTTCATTACATGGAAGGAGCTGCTCAGTGATATTTTGAATTCCCTTGTAATACCTTCAAGGTATCTCCTAGGAGATACCTTTCAAGCATGCACAAGAGTGTATTTTGCCTTTAAGGTGTCTCCTGGGAGACACCTTTCAAATATGGATAAGAGTGGATTTCTCACATCAAGGAACAAGTGGAATTTTCCTTTACATAGAAGGCACTATTGGGTTATATTTTGAAGGCCCCTATAGTAACTTTAAAGTATCTCCTAGGAGATAGATTTTAAACATGAGCAAGATTGTATTTCCCATTTAAGGTATCTCTTAGGAGATACATTTCAAATAGGGACAAGAGTGTATTTTTCATTCAAAGAACAAGTACAATTTTCCTCTACATGGAAGGCACTACTAGATATTTTGAAGGCCCTTGTAATACCTTTAAGGTATCTCCTAGGATATACCTTTTAAACATGAAAAATATTGGGTTTCCCCTTCAAGGTATCTCTTAGGATACCTTTCAAACATATACAAAAGTGAATTTCTCCTTCAAGGAACAAGTGTAATTTTCCTTTACATGAAAGGCACACTACCAGGTGATATTTTGAAGGACACTATAATACCTTCAATGTATCTCCTAGGAGATACCTTTCAAACATGTAAAATAATGGATTTCCTTTTTAAATTATCTCCTAATAGATACCTTTCAAATAGACACAAGAGTGGATTTATCCTTCAAGGAAAAAGTGGAATTTCTTTTACATAAAAAGCACTACTAGGTGATGTTTTAAAGGCCCCTGTAATACCTTCAATGTATTTCCTAGGAGATACCTTTCAAACATGCACAAGATTATATTTCCCCTTCAAGGTATCTCTTAAGAGATACATTTCAAATAGGGACAAGAGTGGGTTTTTCCTTCAAGGAACAAGTGCAATTTTCCTTTACATAGAAAGGACTATTAGGTGATAATTTTAAGAACCTTATAATAACTTCAAGATATCTCCTAGGAGATGCCTTTAAAGCATGCACAAGAGTGGATTTCTACTTCAAGGTATCTCCTAGGAGACACCTTTCAAATAGTCACAAGAATGTATTTCTCTTTCAAGGAACAAGTGGAATTTTGCTTTACATGGAAGGCACTACTAGGTGATATTTTCAAGGCCATTGCAATAACTTCAAGGTATCTGCTAGGAGATACCTTTCAAACATGCACAATATTGGATTTACCCTTCAAGTTATCTATTAGGAGTTGTTGAGGTCGACATACCTTTATTTATAAAAAATGGAGACCCATGTGACAAATTATGTAAATTTGTACCTTGAAATTGAAGATTCACTTGATCAGAGTGTCATTAATATGTTTACACATTATCTGTATTTGAAGATTATCCACACTTTCACTAGGTTATCTTATTTTTTCATGGATCTAGTTTGAACTTGTCTAAGTTTAATAACATTTGTTCTTCATATTTTAGGTTGTAGGTTTGATGAAGCCCTTTTTGAATGTGTTATTGTTGTGTTGTGGAGCCTATTTCTAAATTAGATGTATTTTTAAATACTATACATTTTAAATGTACTATACACTCTATATGTATTCTCACTAGGAAGAAGAACATGGTGTGTAAATTGAAGAAGAATTTGTATGGCCTAAAAAAGATCCATGATAGTGGTACATGAAATTTGACAATTTTATGATGGGTCAGGGATACTCTAGGTGTCATTTAGACCATTGCATATATATATCAATAAATTTGATGATGGTGATTACATTATCCCTTGTTTGTATGTGGATGACATATTGGTTATAGGTAAGAACATGTAGGAAATAAAGGTACTCAAGGAATAGCTTAGTAATTCCTTTGCTATAAAGGATTTGGGAGCAGAAAAATAAATCCTTGGTATGAGAATAACTTGAGATAGGAAGGAATGAAAGATAAATTTATCCTAGGAAGAGTACATCAAAAATGTCTTGAAGAGGTTTAGTATGCAAGATGCTAAACCAGTTTGGAATCCTTTAATAGGTCATTTCAAGTTGTCAAAGGAGTAGTGTCCCAAAATATAGGAGGAGAGAGTCCAGATGTCACATTACCTTACTCATTAGTTGTTGGTAGCTTTATGTATGCCACGGGTGTATACTAGGCTAGATATTCCCTAGTAGTAAGAGTAATAAGTAGGTACATGAGTGATCTAGGTAGAGAACACTAGAAGGTAGTGAATTAAATCCTTTGGTATTTAAAAGGGATCATGGAGATAGTTTTAAGCTATGGTGGATTGGACAAAAAAATTTGTGGTTATGTAGATTCAGACATGGCTGGAGATTTAGATATAAATAGGAGTACAATACGATATGTATTAACTATAGGTGACATAGTGGTGAGTTGGATTTCATGACTACAAAAACTTATGGTTTGTCAACCATAGAGGCTGAGTACATAGTTGAAATAGAGGAAAACAAAGAAATTATTTTTTTATAGCATTTTCTTGAAGAGTTAGGGCATAATTAGGAGAGAAGGAAGCTATATAGTGATAGTCAGAGTGTTATACATCTAGGAAAGAACTCCACTTTTCACTCTAGGATGAAGCATATATAGTTGAGGTACCCTTTCATCAAGACAAATTTGGAGGAAGAGAAATTGAAGTTGGAGAATATTCATTCAAGTCAAAATCCTATAGACATGATGACCAAGGTGGTCACAAGGGAGAAAATTAAGCTATTTTTAGTTTTGGTTGCCCTTCATAGTCAATAGTGAAGGGTTAAGAAACCTACTCAAAGGAAATACATGTCCAAGTAGGATATTATTATGTTGTGGAGCCTATTTATAAATTACATGTATTTTTAAATACTATACATTTTAAATTTACTATACACTCTATATGTATTATTGGTAGGGGTTCGAGGATGGTAGCCCCCCAAAAAAAAATTAGACCCCTTTTAATGGGCAATCATTTTGGGTTGATTTTGACCATGATTTTGGTACCCATTATTTTACAGTACTACTTTGTTGATGTATTATGTATTTATAGATATTTTTTAGGTAATACATCATGAGAACAAGGGTTTGAGAAGGAATAACAAAGTGTGTGAATTCAGCTGTGATTTCAAGATGGTTTGTTGAGCATAGCTCTAAATAATATTTGTGCATTGTAATTGTGAAAATAGATCTGAGAGTGATTGTACTCTAATGGATTGTAATAAAATGTGAGAAAGTGTTTCTTGGTGGATGTATCCCACATTGGATGAACCACGTTAAATTTGGTCTTATTATTGTGCATGTTTATTTTTATTTTTTATGCATCTCTAATCATATCTATTATTATGATTCTATGAAATTATTTTTGATGGATTTATGTATTCATTCCTAATAGTTGTGTTTAAATTTTACAATTTAATCTTAATTTTTCCTTTTAATATCCTTTGGTCTATGTAAATTCAAGTTAAATCCATGTCTAAAACTTCTTGAGACCCTTTCTCAAGAAACCCTAGCATAGGTTCTTTTGGACCAAATTTGAAATTGGTGAAAACAAATTACACGAGAACACTTTAAAAATTATATGGACTTAGTATAATGTTTATACTAAGGCTTGGTCATGTTTTCAACATGACCAAATATTAGTCTAAAATTATATGTTGGGTCTTTTTTGTCCCAAGTCCCCTTGTCCCATTTTATCTTAAGCATGGTCCAACTTTATTATATACATGGTCCCTTTGTTACAAACATAGGCTAAAATCTTAATCCCAACATCTTATTCATATTTATTAATATAAATTATACCTTAACCTTAACACTTTATCCTATGTTCCATATATTTCTGAGTCCTGACTTAAATATTATGCATGTTCACAAGATCAATGAATTGTGTTTAATCGGTTGAAGTTAATCAAATGGTGCAAGATAGGCTTAATGATCCAAGGATGCCAATGTGCTAGACTAATCTCACTTAACCCCATGGATTGAAATTGGTGGTCTACATTCACTCAGATCACCTCAATCTAATGTGAGATCAATATTAAGACTAAAAGGGTCCCTTTTACTATAACATAGACTTAACCTAATTTTTTACCCTAAGGTTTTAATTATATTTGTTAATACAATAAAACCTTAGATTAAGATCTTATGTTACAACTTTAATTATTTTTAGGTTCCTTTAATATGTTGCAAACTTATATTAACAGACCTTAGACTAAATTTTATTCATATTTATTAGTAAAAATAAAAACATTAGTCCAAAGCTTTACATATATTCCTAGGTTTACTTAACCCTTTTATAATTGAAGGAACCAATCATGTTCGACTGTTTAGATCATGATCTATAGCCTACATTCACTGAGATGATATTAATTCTACAAAGCAAAATCAATGATTAAAAATTCAAGATGTGGACCCTAGTTTAAACATCAAGTACCTTTTGAAAATTAATGGTACGTGTTCTAGCATATAGATTAAGATTAATGGAGTGTATCAATTTAAGACCTTCTAATAAACATCTGAGTTAATACGAGGCTACCACATGGTGAAAGCATGTTAACTAGTATAAATGATAAGATACAGATCTCAGAAAGCCTACAAGATTACCAAGTCGTACATCTCAAATCTTAGTACACATTAAAGCCCAATCACATTTAAAAGATTAATGGTCTGTGTTGATTCATACCTACATGATCCAAAAGTTTGAGATCAAAGTAAACTTTTCAAAGGGCACATAAGCACTAATCAATCACCAAGTGGCATACATAGATAAAATAATGAACCAGGAAGTGATAACTAGAAAGTTTGGAAATAGTCCTAAAGACATGTTTAAAATTGATGGTCACATGCCCATTAATGATGTCTATGTAAAAATCAAATGATGGTGGTGAGGATGTCAATTTTAAAATAATAATAACCTCCATGACACATTTAAATTTGATTGGCATGTGCCCATGGAAGATGTTCATGTAGATGTCTTATGAAGGTCACGAGGATGTTAATTTTAAAACAACTACTTGGATCCAAATGTAAAGGTAACGATCAATTTTTAAACATTAATGATTAAGTTTTCCATGAAAATGCCATATAGATGACACAATTATGCCACATAGACATATAATGACAATTTTAAAGATCTTATGGGTTCAAATAAAATAAAGGTATAAATACAAGGATCAAAATGAAATCTAAGGCACAACCTCACTTAAGTGTGAATAACCACCACCATTGAAGATCTGAAAGGACCTACAGAAGAACCCTAACATCTACAAAAACCCTAACTTGATCCATAATTCATCACAATTGAGTTTAAGAGATTAAATCATCATCTAAGTGAGTGAAATTGAGTCTAAGATTGAACTGTAGACCTCTAGTTAGCAATTTGAACAAACTCACAACCATGGTAGCCAAAAAAAGTGTAGAAGTCTATATGACCTTAGACATAGAGGGGAGAATCTTCATGGACATAGAATTTAATGTAGTAGCTTTAAACATAGGAGATAATAATTAGGCCAAGATTTTTAGGATGATTGAGGAGATACCTACCATCAGCAAGGAAGATGAGAAGAATTCATCAATCATTAGGAGGTACTATGACCTAGTTGCCATTCAAATGACAAGGCTTCATTATGTTATGGAAAAACTAGAGGTACTTAACTGCATAGATTTTCTCTCCCCTTTTTCAAATATTGTAAGATTGAACAGGGCATATTGGTCAATGAACATACTCACATAAGTGTATCTTATATTTCTCCCATTAATTTTGAGAACTACTATAAGTTTTCTAAGCCCCAAGTATATGTAGCCATAATCAATGAAAGGGCTTTAAAAATGACCTAAAACCTATCCTCACTTCATGGCTATACTCTGGAAATCAAGTCTTCTCTAATCTCAATAACAACATGCCTATTAGCCAATTTTGACCTGGGATCAAAATAATTATGAATTTAATAAATAGGCTATGTGGAAATCCCACCACCACTTATGTTGATAGAATCTAGGTGCCCTCAGTTTATTTTATGGCTGAGAAGGAACTCACCCCTCCCATTAGTAAGGTTATTATCACATGTTTGTGTAGGTAGATTTTTATAGTTGAGAAAAGGACTAGGAACTAGTTATACATGATGTCCTACCTATTATATTCCCTCCTTTTCACTACCAATATCCCTAATTTTAGAGGATGGTCACCTAAGGAGACATAGAGGGTATCCTAATTCTACTCAAATTTGCACATAATCAAGTATAGGGACCACATTCATTTCATCTATGATTGTGTTTATCCAGCCTTGACTAAGGCCAAAACTAGAAACCTAATGACAATATTTAGTCCTTTTGTCAAAAATTTAATTGAATCCATTGGTGACATATGGTTTTTACCTAGATTTCATAATTATCAGGATCGAGGGGACCCAATGCACCCCACTTAGGCTACCAATCCATGTGTCGAACAAGTTAGCTAAGAGGTAACATACCATATATGTAATGGTGAAGATGGTGTGTTTAAAATCAAGAGGAAAGGCTTGATTCATACCCTACCCATGACTATTGATAGGATTTTATTTCAATAATGGGAAAATATTGAGGTTTCTTCTAGACACAAAGCCTCTTTCAAACTACAACATGATGAACTAAGGCAATGGGATCCCCAAGAAAGGGTAGTATGGCATTTTAAATCAAAAATGATAATAAGTGTGCCATATGAACATCTTCCTAGTGTATATGACTCAATATACACAAATGCATCATCCTTCATCAAGATCTTGGCAAGATTAAAAAATCACAACATCAACCCAAGGGCCAAATTGATGAGAGATCATAAAGGAAATGATGATATATGGCAACTTAGTCCAAGGTAGCACCATTTTATAGGGTTCAATCCTCTATACCTCCTCCCACATAGCCATACTCACAAATAGAGATCTAAAATTCTAGGGTACAATTTGAATAGAGACCTAAATAAAAGAAACCTAGTGAGGGAGCATCATCTTCAGCCCAGTGAAAAGAACCAGGGTCACCAATTAAATTCATTGACTTAGTGGCATTAGATCATGGTGAAATAGTAGAATATACACTACAAATGTTATCCATTTCTTATCAATTAGATGAAGATGTCTAGGTAGAGGAAGCTTGTGCTGAATAAGTAAAAGAAGAGAAGGGGAAAGAAGTGACAATAGATTTTGTCCCTATTACCATACCTACCCCAAATAGGAAAGTTGAGTTAGAATTAGTTCTAAGAATAAATAAGAAACCCATACTAACCTTCACTCATCTTTTAAGTGAGGTCAACATATTTAGTGAAGAGAATGTGTTACAAGGCCCAACCATCCCTAAATGATTTTTATATGGGAAATTGTAGAAAGTTCCTACTTTGCACCATCCTTGGGGAACAACAAAGTCTATCAATATAACTATGCATGATGAGCTTAATCCATGGATTGTGGCTTTGCAAAAGGAATAATAATAAAGGATGTTGGATCTAAGAGAGCCAAGTGGCACACAAATAAAAACTCTAAAACCTCGAAAAGTGACTCAATCATTAGTGGGAGTTTAGTTTAATCTAGAGACTGCCAGTCTAGAAACAGTGATTGAAAAGAATGCCATAGTTGGAGGTGAGGAATTCACCCTCTAAAAGATAGATCCATTCATATGTTTGACCCCTATTGAAGTCCAAAATCTAGGAGAAGATAGTATATTCAAATAAAATATCCTTAATGTATCCCAAGTACAATATTCATAGTTGTAAACCATGATCAAGGGACTCTTATAGCAAAACAAAAATTTGAAGGAATTTATTGTCTTATCAATCCATGAAGATAGATTCAATAATTTTAAGGACACCATAACTGACATTTTTAGTTCTTTTAAGTTAGTTAGAACTAGGAAGGAAGCAATGGAAAACCAAATCACTAAGCCTACAGGCCAAGTTGGCCAATGGTAGGCTTCAAGCTATCAAGTGAAAGACTTTATCAAGGCCTTGACCAAGAACCTAGTCCCTAACTTTAGGACTATCATCTTATCACATTTTAATATGGATTTATTCATATTTGTAGACAAAATTGAAGCCCTAAAAAATGAGGCCAAATGAATGGAAGACCTAGCTAAGGACTTCAAAAAATATGAAGGTGGAATTTTGCATATCTTGGATAGTTTGATTAAGGAACCCAAAACCTTAATCTCATTGATTATTATAATTGACGAAGAGTTTCAGTGTAAGACCTTTAATTTTATGTAGGAGGTAATAAGCCAAAGGTAAGGCCAAATAATAGATGATAACAAGAGGACCATGGGCCTGCTTCTATCATCTAAAGAAAAAATGGGAGATGTTAGGGGCATCAATAAATCAATAGAGAAACTTGAGAAGGACCTAAAAAAATTGAAATATCATGGAAAGGACATCTTCCTTAATCCTTTTATTCACCTCCATTTCATCAATGAGTAGCATTATAGGATGAAGATTCTTCAGAAAAAATAGGGAACTACATCAACACATGGACCTCAAGTTAGTTATAAATATTCTTTTGTAGAACTTTGTAATATTTTTAAAATAAAATATTATTTTTTGTAAAGGCATGTGCAAATTGTATGCACATTGCCTATAGGTATGTCCACTTGGAAAAGTTTAGTATATTAGATAGCTTTTGTATAAAGGACAATTTTCCTTACTCTTGTACACTGTTAGTTAGATAAGACTGACAGGCATACTTATAGATGGCATGGCAATAGGACAATAATAAATTTCAAATCTAAGGAACCAAATGGCATGGTAATAGTCCAATGTAAATTTATCCACTCTAAGGAACCAAATGGCATGGCAACATGCCAATAATAGATTTCTAGAATTACAAAGCACCATTGGGTTATACATGAGACCACAATTTATAGAATCAAAGAAAATTATTTTTTCTTTTCAACCACTGTATCATATGCATATGAAGAACAATTATCATGAGATATTGAGATTTAATATTTCAGCTTGCCACTACTTTATCATTATACTACATATATTTCATTATAATAGTAGTACTACCTCCCTAAGTTTTGTATCTAAAAAATATTAATTGTTGATCTAAAAAATATTACATGGTTTTATCAAGAAATACATAGTATCTTACGTCATAAACTGTAGAAATATTATCTCTTTGAATTTGTTGCAAACTAGCATACAAGAATTCCTACAATTAAGCAAGATCCTAATGAGTTATATTCCCACTTAATTAAAATTTAGATGAAAGTAATTTATTCCTCTAATAGTTCCCCACACATAGACCAAAGAGACTTGTATAATATTTTATTACACTCTCTTAATAAATAAACTAGAGAATTCATCTAGAAGTTTCCATATATAGATCTTATGAATAAGCTCTAAAGAGTGTGCTTAGAATATACCAAGTGGCCATATATAGTGGCCATATGACCTATGGATAAAATGGGAGAATTTTAACCGCTAACCAAAATAGTGGGAGTTATAATAAAATTAATAAAAATAACCCTAACTAATGTCTAAAGATTTTGAACTATAACTAAAATTCTACCATAGATTTTGTAATGGACCAACCCAAGAAGACATATTTTGTAAACAATGAATCAAATTCAAATTGTAAACAATAATAAAAATAATGATGATGGGTATGCCTTAAATCCAAACCATATACCTATTGTATAAAGAGTATATTTTAGCTATCTATCACTTAATGTAAATCAATATAAGAATCAATACCAAAATTAGTATCAATATCTTGACTAAAACTAAAATTATCAATTTTAAAACCAACGTTTATATCCAAAAAGCAATCAACACAGGTTTGATCAACATAATTATAAGAATAAGAGATTATGATCCCAATTTGTATTATATTTTTCATAATATCATGACACTCCCACATGTAGGGAGTATGACAAATTCATCCATCAACTCTCTAAGGGCCAATGAAAAACATTTAGAGACATGTTTTTGGTAATAGAAAATTTAAATTCTCAACCTTACCTTATAGGTCCTATGGCACCTCAATATGCCAGATTGTCCATATACCAGAACATATTCCCTAACCAACAATAACACTTTAATCAAAATGTGCCACAAGACAACCCTATCAACCAACACTTTTCAGTCAAGTCGTGATGCCAAAGCCTTGATCTATACACACAACCAAACCCCAATGTGGTACCTTACCTAGGATATTATGGAAAGATAAGGATGATAAGTGTCATCTGTTATAAAAAAAATGAGGACACAAACATCAAAACTCATACAATGTAATATTAACTACATGTTCCTTATCTCACCAATGCCTAAAAGAATTATGTTCAAGTAAACTCCAAACCCATGTGGAACTATGACTATGTCTTTGATCTCATAAAGACTATTTCCCATATTTCCTTCACAAAACTACTTAAGAACTCCCCTACCAATTATATGACATTACCTAATGACTTAGGTATTAGTCAATTGGATAATAGTTTTGTAACAATGGTTTTAAAACTATTGCTTGCATAGATCGGAGGTTTCATTACTATAGAAACAATTTTGAAACTAACTCTCAAGACTCTAGTTTTCATGAATTTTTCATGATTTAATTTGTATTTTCTATAATTTTATATTTATTTCACCTTTATAATTTCCCTATATACATTTATAATTGATCATGTCAATCTCCACCACCTCCAAGTTAACTCAAACAAGCTCCTAGTTTGATGTCAGTTAACTCTAAGTCACAACTTATTCTTCTTCCTTACAAGTATTTCAATTTTATTTGAATTTTGAATAAAAAATAACATTAAATATTTAATATTAAAATATTTCATAGATCAAAAATCAACCTTCTATTATTTTGAAGAACTTAGCCTCAATTTGTCGTAATCTTTTGCTCATTTGCACAAGTTAGAGAAAGAAGCTTATGAGTGTGAAACCAATAATTTGTTGTTCATGATCAACTAGACATAGTTTATCTATAGTATTCCTCTTAATTTTTTTATTCTTCCATTTTATTTTAATCCCCTCTTGATGAAGAGTTTTAAGGTCACCATTGAGTGACATATCAAGGAGCTAGTTACTTGAGGATTCAACATTTTCCTCAACTAATTCTCCTTCACTTGATATGATCTTTGGTCATGTTGGAGGATTATTTTATTATCTATTTAATATATTAGATTAAATTTTTTATTATTTATTATAACATTTTTTCATTTTAAATTTGATTCACAAAAACTTTGAAAGAAAATGTTTCTTCTTTGTTTCCTTGCATTAAAAAACTAGTTTCATCTTACTTTCATTCACACATTATAAATATTAAAGAATAGTAGTGTTTAAATTAGATATATGATATATATTTTAATATTAATATCATATTCATCTAATCATCACTATTTTATTTCATTTTTCATAGCACACATTCACATACATAAAAAAAACACTAACTTACATGCACAAAAACTAGGAAACCAAAAGAATGTTTCCACAAAAATTTTGTTTGCTTATTTGTACAGTAAATAAAGTAATTATAATTTATAAATAATCATTTTATAATTTCATTAATATATTAAAATATCATTTAATTACATACAAAATAATCAAAATACCAAATAACTAGCATACTATCTTGTGTAGATAGACTAGATCTTGAAAACTTAGAGAATGTATTTGCACACATAAAATCTGAATTTTAGATCTAGTTTCACATTTTTATATTAAATATTAAAAGTTTAATTATGTTTTAATTTTAATTGAATTGAAAATAAAAATTAATAAAAACATCCATTTTAGTGCATGTAGGTGAAAGTTTACATTCTCAAAAATAAAGGAAAAGTTAAAAATCAGTAGCTCCATTATTAGTTGAATTTTTAGTATTAACCTATATTGCATTCATAAAATATCAAGAAAATAATAAAAAATTAAAATTATATTTAATTTATTAACTTTTCAAGAACTTTTATTTTAGTATGTAGTGTAGTTTTTTTTTTTAAATTTTTAAAGCCTTATCGAAAACTCAAAACAAGCAAAACTCAAAAGTCTTATCCAAACAAAAACAAGTCAAAATTTTGATTTCAAACTTTCAAAATAGAAATTAATTTTTCATAAACCAAATTGAAACAATAAAACATACTTAAAAATCCTAACAAGGTTACCTCACTCTTGGATGATGCTTCTTGAACAAGATAATATCCATAGAGTAGGAGATTTCCATAGAGTACATGTTCCCATGCCAACAAACAACATGTAGTGTGACATTAACTCAAAACTTATAATATAACTTTTCCATTATACTCCCATCCAAAACCTTATCTTTGAAAAACTTAACATTGTTTACAATTAAAGATACCCAATAGAATCCTCAATAGTGAAACCCATTTACATCATAGTACACCAAGCCCATAACCTCCATACATCTAGATCTGAGCCTCCACTTTCTATTCTTTATCCTTGAATCTAGCCTCATCATATCTCATTTTAATAATGCATGAAATTTACTAGTCATAGCCAACTGAATAGATTCAACCAAATCCCAAGGTTTTTCAATCCAACCTTTCCAATTTTCTTAAGCATAACAATCACCAAGAAATTTTTTAGCTTGTCCTTATCCATTTTGAGGGTTATTATCACTCCATATCTTCCCAATTCACTGGTTCAAATGATAATTATGATGTAAGTGAAATTTTTTTGTATAACCATGAGTAACCTCTTCCATCTATCACTCAATACCTTGCTCTTATACCTCAACCTAACTAACTAGTTATTCCATCCCTTCCCATTTAAATCCCTCATTTTCATCATCCTGACTAAATGAATCATTATACCACTCATCCCATTATATTTATAGTGGTTGTCTTGTTTAGGCCTCGATAATTTGTATACACAAAGTATAAGTATATGCATTAAACTAGTAATACTAAACATAACCGTTTTCATTATACTAGTATTAAAGCTACTGAGATACTAAATATATTTCATTATCTCAGCGATTTCATTATTTTCTTACAATTAATTATAAAATGTGAATTTTCCCTCACATTCACCATTTTTGTCCCTATTGAATATAAATAAGTTCTAAATTCTAAACAATCCTAATAACTTCTAGTTCATTATCTCACCCATTTCAAAACAAAAATCTAGGTATATTTGAATCTCAGTGATTTTATAAATTAAATAGTAAACAATGAATAGAAGGCTCATGTCAAGCCAAACAAATCACACATTTTAGATACATTAAAATAATACATTACATAGATTAAATACCTAATAAGAAGCACCTACAGAAATGACATTGAAAAATGGGGTCAACACTTCCACCACTAACACCATAGTTAACATAACAGTCAATAAAATAATGTTCTTCAACCTTCAAAAGGGAGAGAGAAAAATTGATATAAAATAATGGAAATATAAAAATATAAACTTAACCCTAATTTTGAAGCACATAAAAAAAATTAATTCTATAATAATTTAAAAATTTATATAAAAATTTGTGACATATTTAAAAATTATCTTAGAAAAATAATTATATATTTAAAAATATTAAGCATTTAAACAATGTACATTATTTAATAAAAAAATTTAAATATTTAAAAATAAATAAAAATAAATAGTAAACTAATATAGTTTTTGAATATAAAAATATTTATAAATTGTTATTGTTTATTATAATTATTCTAATTTAAAAAGTTTATTTATAATTGTTCATTAAATTACATGATTAAATTGTTTAATAGGGATTTCAATCCTTATTTTTTAGCCTCCATAAAATAAATTTGAGATAATTTAATTCACCAGTTCAAATACCTATGAGAGTGAGTCACCTTTCTTGAATTAACAAACTAATATTTTGAGATGAATTTGACCCCAAAATGTTAATTAAAATAAGTGACGCAAAATCATACCTAGTAACTCAAAGACCTAGACTTGGGAAAGGATTTTTTAGGTTCATCTAAATTATTGTTATGTGAGGGAATAATAAATCCACACCATACCAATCTATAAACATTAACTTTTCATTCATGACAACAAGATGTGTGATATCTCAAATCACAGATGTGTGATATCTCAAATCACATCCATGTAAAATCAATTAAATTTAAATAGGAAACTATAATCCAAGCAACTTTACTCCTCTTGAAAAAATATTACAATACAAGTATCACAAAAACTTCATTTATCAAGATTATATAAATTATATTACTAATGAAACACAAAATTTAATTATATCTATTGGAAATATTTTCAAGGTTATTTTTACTATTAAATGGTACATTCCAAGATTAATTCATCTAAATTTTCTCTCCCCATTTAAGATCACTAATATTATTATTAGTCGACACTAATTCTATTTATCTAATTTATTCCCTTTCACCCTGCTAATTTATTGTCCCTTTCTAATTATTTATCTAATGTCCCACTTCATTATTTTATATCTAATAACCTTATCCATCCCCATAAATCAATTAATTTATATCCTAAATCCCCATTATCTTATCCTAATCCCCACTTATCTATTATTTTGGAATTTTAAATTCTTATGGCCCACCTACCCACCTATACTAGCCTATTCTTAGGCTCTCCTACACCCCTAATCCCTAATCATCCACATAATACATATATAATCTCATACCTAATCCTAATTATTCCCTAAGAGTATTTTATGATTCTCCAATTCTAAAATTCTCTCTATTCTTAACCCTTCTCTCTAGAAACCTCTAAATCTAGAGGCTTTCAAGAATAACCCCCAACCCTTGATCTCCTTAAGTCAACTTTAAATCTCAACCATTGATCCTTCCCTCCTCTTTATATTTACACAAATTCATTCCTCTATTGGATATAACTAAAAATCATCTATAAAATCCATGCCCAACTATTAAAGTGATCGAGTCTAGTCTCCATGCCAATCTAATTCAATTTTTATAATTAAGTTTTTAATTATCCTCATCATGACATTAGAAGAAGGGGTAATTAAGAGGCATGGAGGGCATAATGGAAGGAATTGATAAGGCATGGGAGGCATGAATCCTGATATTTATGGCATTTATGGCCAAACGAAAATTTGTAATATGTGTTTGGTTTTGATTTCTTATTTAAACCAATTTTTTGACTCCACACAAGACTTTAAACTAGGACACGATCAACTAATTAATCACCCTTGGATCCTAAATTGATAAGGTTGCTTGGTATTATTAGAATCCATCAATATACGTCATTTGAGAGGATTTTAAGTGTTCATCCAAAAGTAAATGTGCATTATATAGTAGGGCCTTTACACCCCCCTTCTCTCAAATGATAGTATTATGACATGGACCTTGAGGCACACCTTACAGAAATAATACTGCTGTGGTAAGTGGAGATTTGTCTAAGATCTAACAAGTTTTTTCATGATCTAGGGGAATCAATTACATAATGACTTTCACACCAAACAATGCAAAAGAAAAGTATGGATTTTGGGTCTGTATCACTTTTCTTGTTGTAAAAAGGTCTAGTCCTTTTTACAACCACTAAATCCTATTGTTTGCTCAGTGTAGTGTGATGTCTAAATTGCCACTACATCTTGTGTGTAACTATAAAGAAGCCAAATGAAGTTAATGTCAGGAGATGAAACCTTGGGTCAAAGCTTCCCTAAATAAATTTTGGGAGGTGATTAAGTCCACCTCATAAGCCAAGATGCATAAAAACAAATAAAAAATGAAAGTAGAAAGACTTTAGGGTTGTTTTCAAGGTCACCCAAACTTTGACAAGTTTTTGGGGAGTGATTTAGACAAATTTCTTTCTAAGCCTTAGACTAGGCTACTTTGCAATAGGAATGGTGATTTTGATTCCAAGGGTTCCCTATAGCACACAAATGGAAGAGCATACATGCAGCATTCCTCTCTTTGAAAAACAAAACTAATATAATCAACTATTGCAAAAAAGAATTTACAAGTGTGTTTAATTTTAAACCTAAATGAAATGTTTGGTGTTCATTTGACCCCTTGGTCTTAGTTACAAACTTTGAAAACATTCACCAAAAACAACTAAAAATTATTTGTTAAACACCAAAACAACGTTCCTAATCAATTTTTAAGCATTCAAAGGTGATTTAAACAAATTTTGAGAAAATTTTAAACTTGGTCTTGTAGTAAAATTATTAGCATGTCCTTTATCTTTGAAGCTCTTTTGAGTTTGAAACGACAATCTTTAGAAAAGTGGTTTTTAGGTTTGTGTTTTTCAAAAAACATAGTGATTGATGTCAATCAATACCAACGACATCAGTTATGGCTAATCAAGATCTAACTAATGTCAATTTTATTGATCGACATTGGTTAGGTTAGGTAACCGATGTCAATATTTTTGTTGACATCGAATACTATGTAAAAACCATGATAACCAAAAATAGCAAAATAAAGTTAGAAAATCAATTTGCAATAGTTTTAAGAGCTCAAATAAATATTTTAGAGTTTCAAAAGGATATTCTTCAGGTATGAGATGCATCTAGTCCCATCGGGTGTGCCATTATATGATCTATGAATTTGACTCAAGAGAGGATGATTAGTATGGTGTTAGTTCTAAAATGAAAACAAAGTGAAATAATCACACTAATAGCATAACATCTTTAGGCCTAGACACTAGGGAGAGCTTAGTCACTAAAATCAAATAAAAAACACAACTAAAAATCAAGGAATAAAACACAAGAGTTCATTCACCTTCCTTAGATGCTCCAAATTCTTTTGTAGTGGTAGCTTGCTCAACTTGTGCTCATGAAGTCCTTGGCAATGAAAGCTTGGATAACTCCATCTCTCCTTGGCACCTTGTGGCTTGTATCTTGGCTTGGCTTAAAATAAATTTGGAATGGTAACACTAGTTGAAATGAAGCTTTTGGAACCAATCTTGCATAATAAATTTACATCAAAATATCTTTAGAAATGATGTTGTGAGGCCTCTTATTTATAGATTTTTAAGAATGATCAGAATCAACCTCAATCGTTCATCTCAAGATTGAGATGTGTGGTTGAGGATTAATTCAATTTTTGGAATCAAGTTTTTAATTATCCTCATCATGAAATTAGAATAAGGGTCAATTATGAGGCATGGAGGGCATCATGAAAGGAATTGATGAGGCATGAGAGGCATGAATCCTGATATTTGTGGCATTTATGGCCTAAGGATGTCTTCCCAAGAAATGAAGTCACTTGATGATGTAGATATTCAATAATCATTTATAAAATAAAGTATCCAACAAGTTTCTATGGAGTTCTTGATTACAACTTGATTTGCGTTAATTATCTCTTAAACATGATTAAGCACATTGTGCACAAATTACCCAAATTGATTAAAATGCCTTGTTATTGGTCCTAAATTTGATTGGATTGAAATTAGAAGTCCATGTTAGATACATTGGACGTGTATTCCCATTTAGGATGTTACCAACAATAAATAACAAAGGCATAAGTCTTGTGTAAAAGATTTGATAGGGAAGAGCAATCCAGAGCACCTAGGTGTAAAATTTGAATTTTGAATCGAAATGATTTGATAAAAGTTATCTAGCCCCTAAATTACATTACCCCATTTAGTGATACCTTGGCCAAAATCATCACTTGAATATTTCAATTTCACATCATTTAGCATGTTTTAGTGTCTTTAGGCCAAATTATGCATTTTTGGTAAAAATTAGTCAAAATCTTGATTGGAGGTTATCGATGGCCAGTTTTAGTTGTCTAAATAAGTAACCCCTAATCATATTTGGTCAATTCTTGACTTATACGAGTCCCAACAATTTACACTTGATGGGTCTCTTACCATGGGTTTTGGATCACATCCAGGGGATCATCAGAATTAGAAAAATGTTTAATAATCCACTACAAGATATATAATGAAAATTATATAAATTTAAATATAAAAATAGAAGTAAAATTATCATCATGGAAATTTGGAAATGATGGTAATGATTTAGAAATAATAGGCTCTTTCGTAATAAGTCAAGTTTCATCCACATTTTTTTGAAGATGTAACATAAGAAAATTGTTTTTAAATAGGGATTTGACTCCTTAATTTTTAGCCCCACCCCCCTAAAATACCTTTGAGATAATTTAATTTACTAATTCAAATACCTATGAGGGTGAGTCACCTTTTTTGAATTTACAAACTAATATTTGGAGACAAATTCAAACCCAAAATGGTAATTAAAATAAGTGACACAAAATTATACCTAGTAACTCAAAGACCTCTTAGAAAAGGATTTTGTGTGATTGTCTAAATTAATATGGTTATGTGAGGGAATAATTAGTCTACCTCATAATACTTACTATATATATTATTTATATATATAGACTTTGATCTATTTATAGATTGTATCTAAATATAGATTTGTATAATTTAGAGAATTTCATTCTAATAAAATAGCAATAGACTTGTCATAACAAATTACATTTGATGGGTCTCCTACCATGGGTTTTGGATCATATCCAAGGGATCATCAGAATTAGAAAATATTTAATAATCCACTACAAGACCATAGTACAATGCAAATTATAGAAGTTCAAATATGGAAATCGAAGTAAAATTATCATGGAACTTTGAAACTAATGGTAATGATTTAAAAATAATAAGATCTTACATAATAAGTCAAGTTTCATCCACATTTTTTGAAGATGTAGCATTATGGTGGTATAATAGTAGGCATACACATTGGAATAGATGGTCTCTTTTGAACATATATGTCCAATTCAAATTTTTATCATATTTCTAAACCCAAAATTATTATTGGTCATTTCTAATTTTTTTATCACCATTGTAAACAAATCAATTTATCCATTGCAATCAATAAGGCAAAACCTGATCACCCACAACTAAGCTCCTTAACTAGTGAATATAGATGCCCCTTGATTGAAACCAAGGGAGTTACAATTTTGATGTAGAGATTGTGCTAATGATTTAGAAATATTAGGCTTTTGAATAATAAGTGGAGTTTCATCCACATTTTTTGAATATGTAACATAAGGAAATTGTCTAATAAGGATTTGACTCAATTTTTAGCCCCCTTAGGAAAACTTGTGAGATCATTTAATTCACCAATTCAAATACCTATGAGGGTGAGTCACCTTTCTTGAACTTATAAACTATATTTGGAGATGAATTCGATCCCAAAATGGTAATTAAAATAAGTGACATAAAATCATACCTAATAACTCAAAGACCTCTTGAGAAAGAATTTTGTGTGCTTATCTAAATTATGGTTATGTGAGGGTATAAGTATTCTACCTTAGAACACTTACTATATATAGTATTCTATATATAGAATTTCCATTTATAGGTTGTATCTAAATGTACATTTGTATAATTTAGGGAATTTCATTCCAATAATATAGCAACAAACTCCTTGCGATAAATTACACTTGATGGGTCTCCTACCATGGGTTTTGAATCACATCTAGGGGATCATCAGAATTAGAAAATATTTAATAATATGCTACAAGACCATAGTAAAATGAAAATTATAGAATTTCAAATATGGAAATAGAAGTAAAATTGTCATCATGGAAATTTGGAATCGATGGTAATGATTTAGAAATAATTATTAGGCTATTGCATAATAAGTGGATTTTCATCCACATTTTTTAAAGATGTAACATTATTAATTATTAGGATAAATAAGTGGTGGTGGTATAATAGTAGGCATACACATTGGAATATATGGCGTCTTTCAAACATATATGTTCACCTCAAATTTTTATCATATTTATAAACCCAAAATTCTTCTTGGTCACTTCTAATTTTTTTAGCACCATTATAACAAAATCAATTTCTCTATTGTAATCACCAAGATAAAACCTAATCACCCACAACTAAGCTCCTTATCTATTGAATATAGATGCCTCATGATCAAAACCAAGGGAGTTACAATTTTGACGTAGTGATTATGCTAAGAGGCTATCTCTTTAAATGGAGAATGTAAGACATCGTAGACTAAATCATTGCATGGTGATTTAGATCCGAATAGGTTTGCACCCACAATTATTTTAGATGAGTTTGTTTTGGCATTGTCATGGGTTTTGAGTAACTAGTAGGTTTAATTGTCAATTTACACTATTTCACTTCACATAACCCCTCTTACCCCCTCCCACACACACACAAATTATATTAGTTATTAAATAAATATAATTGACATATAATATTTATATATATTAAACTAATTAATTATATATTAATATTATATATAAATTATATATTTTATAAAATATATTTTAATATTAATTAATATTATTATATCATATAAATTATATGTTAATATAAGTTATAAATTAATATTTTATATTTTAGTATAATATATTTCAATACATCTATATATTTTTAATAGCATATAAATAATATTATTTTTTTAATAAAATTAAATGATTTTGTATGACTTTAAGATAGTGTATAAATCCATGTAAAATGAAAATGGTTTGAGTTTCTACTTCATTTAACATTACGGAGTCAAAATGCGATCAGCGATATGGATTTAAAACTCTACGGTGCTTCACCATGTGCACAGAAAATGAGGTAGATTACTTCAAAGAGAAAATCTATTAAACATTAATAATGTTTGGTAGGCAATGGACATCTAATTAAAAAATTTAATTACGTATCAAGAAGGTAAAATTAGATATCACAAAGCATAAAATTTAGTGATGTAAATGACACTTGGAATGGGACATGGGGCAGTAAAGTAGAGGGACAATCGATTAATTTCAAGTAATGTGAATGATTAATTTTCTAGGTGCCTTAGTTGATGAATCAAAAGCATTAAATTTGATGTTTTAGATGACACTCAGCATGGGATAGTTGGCAGTAAAATAGATGGACAATCAATTAATTTTAATTAAATATAAATAATTAATTATTAGCCCTTTGAACTTGGTTATAAAAATTCTACGAACTATTAAATTTCATATAAATTATATAAAGGAATCAAGTCTATTCTAATTTATAAAATGACAATCAAATTTTAGTTAACCATCAGGTCTTTTGAGCTAATATTTAAATTAGTGATAATTCTTCTTTTGAACAAATTCAAATTAAGCTAAAACACCAATGAATATCTGTCCCAATGAGTTTATTTTTTCACTCAAATTCTTTGGTTTATTTCTCTAGTTTATTGAAAATGAAATGATTGCTTACTAGCTTTAATTTTGAAGTCTGACTATGAGATGTGTTTCTTGGTGTTTCTGAATATAGGTGTTGCAAAGTGAGTTGGAGATATGTTGGTAGTTTTTTTAATGCATAGTTACTAATATGCATGTATTTGTGTATTGTGGCCAAATAATAGATCTTATACAAACTATGAAGTATCTATGTTAAGAATAATAAATTATGATCAAGAACTAATCTAAGAAATAACCTAAGATGGGTATTTACAATGAAAATTAATTTAAAGTAATATAGTTTAAAAAGAATCAAAAGGAATGGTAGGGCAGAAAGAAATATTGCTTATCTTCATTCCAAACATCATGAAGTTCAGATTTCATCTAGACATGTACTTAACCAATGTGTAACATGAATTAGCATAAGATCAAATCATATTACACATTAGGCAAGCTTCTAAGGAAGGATGAAATAATGCAAATAAGAACCTGGTTCAATTTAAATATTTACCCTATAGGCAAACATCATGAACCCAAATGCAAGAAGAGTAAGAAAAAAAATGAACATAAGGACTTTTAGTCAACCTAGCATTGGCACAAGTTAACAACTCTGAAATTAAAGGTGCAAACTAAAAATCCATAGGAACCATTCAAATATGGAAATACTAACAAACAAGTGAGAGAGGATCCATAATAACAATCAACACTAGAAAATACCAGACAATATTTGCAAAATTCCTTATATTAATTTCTCCAAGTTTACAAAGTAATTTTGGATCTAAAATTTCCCCCCTCTTTACAATTGACAATTCTCCTTTTATAAGATGTAAGGATACATGTTAGTCAGTCCTAACTAATTAAAAATATATAGGTATCAGGACAACTATCCTTTCCATAAATGTTCTAGAAATAAACTAGACTTTCCCAATGGATTAATCTATAGGCAGTGTGTTTTACAAACAACACATGCCTTTACAAACATAATATTCCACTTTTAAAATGGATAATGATGCAGGATCATCAACTCATCTATGGAAATTTTATATATAAGGTTTAATTTTGATCAATTAAGTCCTCCCATGAAGGATAATAAGTAGTAAAATTATAAGGTTAGGACCTATATAATGATCTTAAAAGGTCAATACTATGTTGTAAAGTCTATTTACCTATGAAAAGGTGACAAGCACCTCATGATTTGTCTAGAATGCTACATTGAGGACAAACTAGGTATATTCTAACATAAAAAGGATATTTTGTCTTATTATTTACCAACAATCCTATATTTATGCATTGATTAAGGGAAGATAGGATCTGAGTCTATCAAGAAGAGACTATTAAAAACATTTATGTGTATATCGAAAGGAGAGAGTTTGTCAAGAGGTAGATAAGTAGGTAGAGGAGTGTATAAAAAGTGAATAAAGGCCTCTAGGCCTATATATGTATGTAATTAGATTGTATGTTAATTTGTAAAACTTATCAATAAAGGGAAAATATTGTGCATTCAAGGACTTCACAGATCTCATGAATAATGATCGACTCTGGTATAATGATGAAGAATGTGATTCGATTTGAATGAGAGGTAAAATACTAGAATGAAGATAATATAAAACTATTTATTACGTATTTGATAAAATATTTTCACCATTACTAGCTTCTCACAGTGAAGAAAAATAATACAATCATACACAAAGGTATGATCTTACATATAGGTTTGTGATAATAGGTCAAACAAACATTTGTCTAATTCTATTTGATCTTGAAGTAATTTCATTGACTATGTTACAAAGTTCAAACCTATAGTTATAGTGGTTGTATGTTAACACAAAAATTCATTATATTCTTAGACTTCATGGTAATTGTATTCCTAGGAGGCACATTCCATGGAAAACTAAGAAATCTAAATCAAGATTGAATTTTTTGAATATATCTTAAAGCATAATAAATGACTCATTTTGTTTATGCAAGAAGTCAATACCCAAATTGGCCTTGTATAGACCAATATGGCATTATATATTACTTGAAGAGAGAGCCCACACATGTATTTATTTTAATATGAATCAAAATATATTTTTTTAAGTACTCATAACCAATATTGATCTGTATGAACCTCTATCTAAGATTTAAGAAAAAAAATTCTATAACTTGAGTGATATCAAACTTCATATGAATATCCAAGAATATTTGAGAAGTGAAAGCCATAAAAAAGAAGCCATAGATGAACAATTATAGGAGGACCGAGAGGTCCTAAAGGGAAGATTTGAATAATGAAGTAAATTCTAAGTGGAATTTTTATTTTCATGATTGATTAATGAAATATATCAAAAAGGGTAAAGTGAGTTGAAATTCAATATTGTGTCATGAAGCTCATTTGTCTTATTAAGACTAATATTTGATAAAGCTCATTAATTGCATCAAATATGAATATTAGATCATTGGTCTTTTAGAAATAGATCCAAGACTGAGTGAAATCAGTATTGATCCTAGTTTGAATGAATACAAATCTTGCAAAAATAAGTGGAATGGGCAGAGTTATGGCTTGATGACAAATTTTGAAATAATCACTGGTGTTGATTTTCTTATAGTGTGGATGACAACCTTTGAATGAAAATTATGGATTGCCATTAGTTAAAATTTAGCCATAGGAGGAATATTCTAACTTTGAGAACCCTTTGGCTAATGAAGTGCTTTGTTACTATTGTAAGGTCTTCATTGATTTTTGTTTCTACCAAATACATGCACTATTATATCTCCAAGTTGCTTGAGGATATAGGAGAGGTCCCCCATCACTATTGTAAATCCTCTTAGACTACTCTCTAGTGGAATATAGCTCAAATTATCTTTACATAGGTGACAATTTAACTCCCTTCAGGTCAATAATAAATCTCATAGGGCTTGGTTATGATCCTTTCCTTTCCATGGCATTCTTATAGGTTCTAACAGTACTCTAATGGCAGCTATGAACTCAAACATTATGATCTAAGATCCCTAACTTTATATCACTAGGTCTACAAGGTCTTTAATTTGGCACATTGAGCTCATGTGGCATCCCTATGGATTTTTTCTCATCATTATTCAAAATATGATCATTACCTTTAAAGTTGGATCCAAGCAATTGTCTTAAAATTGATGTTTATGTGCCCATCATTTGATGTCAGTGTGAACATCTTTGACAAGTGCATGACCATGAATTTTAAACTCATCTTCATAACTATCTATAATGTTAAAATTGGCATCCTTATGACCATAATTTGACATCTACATGAATTTATTTTATGGGAACATAGCTGCCAATTTTAAACACATCATATGGGCTCTTTATTATATTAAAAATGACATCCTCATGAATATCATTTGACATCCACATGAAAATCATTGATGGGCACTTGAACATCAATTTTAAACATGTCCATAGGGTTCTCAACTAATGTTATCACCTATCATTCTTAGGTTCATCTTATTTTCTACGTGCCATGTGATGACTGCTCGGTGCTTCTGTACTCTTTGTACTAGGCTCTCATGCATCATCTGATCTCTCTACTAGGCTCCCATGATGGTGACACTTGTCACCCCCATGGAGCTCTATATAACATTTTACAATTCAACATTACATGCATTATTTCATCAATTATGCTAGGCTCACGTAGATCATAAATCTCAAGAACATGTTCAGGGTTTAACTCTTTGATCAGGGTTTGACTTTTTAATAATTATCACTCTCCATTAGATCCATCTCATATGAGAAAACACAAACCATTATATTAAGATCTAAAGGATGTACTGCCATTGGCTGCTCAAAATTATTTTGTCAAGAAGGTGACACATATCACCCTCTCACTCGTCTCATGATATGTTGAAGTCTTGACTTAGCTCGTGTTATTTGATCACTCTTGTCTGAGAAAATGCAGATCATTGATCCTACAAACAAGAATTAAAGTTAAGATCGAGAGCATATATAAAGGACTTAGGATAAAATATTTAAGCTAAATTCTAAACATATTAAAGGGGACACCATGAATTAAAATGGACCAAGGAATAAAGACTTTAGACTAAGGTTAGAAACATAAAATAAAAGGACTCTGATAATAATAATAAAGACAGCATAAATTCTTATTCAAAGGTTTTTATCATATTAATAAATATGATAAAACTTAGGATAAGACTTTAGGCTAAGCCTTATAATGAAGGGACCATGTGACTATTTAGACCAAGCTAAGATTTTTAGCCTAAGGTTTGGTTGTGTTGAAAAACATGAGCAAGCTTTAGGATAAAAATTAAACTAAGTCTATGGTTCAAGATTAATTGGGTCCATGTTTAAACCATTTATAATTTTTAACCTAGGTCCCATTTTGAATTAATTTTTTTGAGCAATATATATTACACAAATTTTTAAAGAACTTAGGAATGTAAAAGAACTCAGATCAAGCATGGAAATGACAAGTGTCAAAACTATGGGCCATGAATTAAAGTTTGAGTATCTTCCAAGAGATCAATAGTATGTAATTGAGCATACACATTTTTATCAATAGTACATAGAACAAAGGATATAATCCATTAGATCGAGATCGAATAGAGCACCTTCATTCAGGTAAGGAAGATCCAATGACATAAGATGAAGGTGGACTTTTCAATAAATCCAAAATAAATGTTGTGGTGACAAGTGTCACAATCATGAGGAGTATCACAAGATATCTAATGGCATTTGATCCCTCAGATTGAGATCAATGGCCTACATTGATCTATGCAAGTAAATTTGATGATGTGATGTAAAGAGGATTTTTTCAAAGGGCAACTATCACATTTAAATATTAATGAGCTAAAAGCCATGGTAATGCCATGATGACACCACATAATCAAGACATGATAAATTTGATTATTTTATGGGCTCATGAAAGGCAAAGGTATAAATTCTCAATCCAAACAAAATCTAATGCATGAATCTCATAATTTAGACTCATTATCTCCATTAAATCTCTATATAAACCTTCAAAAATACCTAGAAAGTATGAGAGCCCTAATTCGACCTTGTGATCATTGTAATAAAGCCAAAGAGAGTTGGATTGTTGTCTTTGCAAGGATAATTCAATTTGGGAGCCAAATTGTAGTCCGCTAGTGGGTAATTTGTTGAAATTGATAGCCATGGTAGCTCAAAAAAGTGTTTTCAAAGAGGATGTGGAGATTTACTTGACCTCAGATTACAATATATATATATATATATATATATATATATATATATATATATATATATATAATAAAGATTATATATTTTTATATAATATATATATAAATATCATTTTAATATATTAAATATATCACTTGCCTTCAATTTGACTTGACTACTCCTGAGGTGGATTTATATTCATAAATAGGTGAGAGTCTCCAAAAAATTTAAAATTCAAATTTACTTTGTAAAATAGGGTCCATATAATTTTCCCACATTTTTAAGAGGAACAAAAATAACCAAACATGTCTAACTAGATATATTTTGATTCCTCCATATTCTTAGTTTTTTTTAACATACACTATAGAGTGTTGATAAATCAAAATAGAGTAGGTTGTAGAGTGTCTAAATCATTGACCATATTTGTTATTGTAATTTATATAGATCCTTATTTTAAGGTATTTAATCTTAATAGTGTTCAATATATTTTTTTACTCTATCTAAAATGTGTGATTTATTTTTGTTGACTTGGCCCTTTTATTCATTTTTTAGCACTTTATGTTATGAAATCACTAAGATTTGGATAGTCTAATTGGATTATTATAATATGTTTGGCCATATTGGAGCACACCCATCTATGATGTTAGCAATATTTTTTCTGAAGGAGTGCGCACATGACTATATTTTATCATATAGGGTTTTCAAATTAAGACACTAATATTTTATAAAACAATACAATAAATATAATTCTAAATAATTTGCCTATATATACTTCAATAATAAAAATTGTAAAATTTTAATAATGTGTGTCGAGCTCAGGGAGGCCCTAAGTTGGCCTAGGTAGCAGTGGGCTCTGTTATAAAGCTTGGTACAAAAGGAAAAGAGGTTAAAGGAGTCAAGTGGTTGTATGAGACAAAAATGAGTAGACTCCGCTAGTTGTAATTCAATATGGGTAGACTCCTTGTTTGGTTTAAATTCTATGTAAAATAGTCACACAATAATTACTTTACACCTTTTTTTATCATCTTCATCATCTAGTGAAAACTAACCAATTGTGTAAATTTAGCCAATGAACCATGCAGTTCAAATTTCTTTCCTTATAAATGAATGATCATGAATAGTTACATGAAATTCATCTCAATTTTTCATAAAGTGGTGATCCATTACAATCCAAAAAAAATTTATCCCCATCCATGATATAGAAAACATAAGATAATATAATAGGTAGTCTCCCATAGCTCTATACTATGTCATTTACTAGAATAATTGGCTATACCCCGACTTATAATTAGGATTTGAAAATATAGGTGTCTCAAGGACACTTGATTTATTGATTAAAGGATAATTTATTGGTCTTTTTGATGCACTTATTGTGTTCCCTATGTCAATAGGGAACAAGGGGAAAGTAATAAATTTTTATTATTCTCAGGGGCTATTGAAATGTAACTTAGTGTGATCACTTTTCTATATTATACCACATGGAATATTTTTATTTTTGGTGATCTCTTTGGTTAGGACCTTCTAATTTTGGTTGGTTATAGGATTTCCATGCATTATTCTTGTAGGCAATCAGAGTTGGTATTAGGGTTCTTGTCAAATTAAAAGATGCCACAGTTATATCAAATCCTTTACAAAGACCTTTACAATCAACATGGAAGGTATTATAAGGCCCTTATAGGTATATCCTAGGATATACCTTGAAATAAAATTCCAATCATGTGCATGTTCAAGGTATATCCTAGGAGATATCTCAAAATAAAATTCCAATAGTGTGCATTAGGGTTCTTTCCAAATAAACAATTATCACAGTTATATCAAATCCTTTTTAAGGACCTTTGCAATCAGCATATAAGGTATTATAATTCCCTTTGAGTTATATCTTAGTAGATACGTTGAAATAAAATTCCAATCATGTGCATCTTTAAGGTATCTCCTGGGAGATATCTCAAAAGACAATTCCAATAGTGTGCATCAGTGTTCTTGCCAAATAAAAAGTTGTCATGGTTAGATCAAATCCATTGAAAGGACCTTCATAATAACATGTAAGGTATTAAAATTCTATTTTAATTAACTTCTATGAGATACCTTTAAATAAAATTCCAATCATGTGCATGTTCAAGGTATCTCCTAGGAGATATCTCAAAAGAAAATTCCAATAGTGTGCATCAGGGTTCTTGCCAAATAAAAAGTTATCATGGTTATATCAAATCCTTTGCAAGGACCTTTTTAATAAAAATGGAAAGTATTCCAAGGAAATTCAAGTTATATACTATTATATACCTTGAAATAAAATTCTAATCATTTGCATGTTCAAGGTATCTCCTAGGAGATATCTCAAAAGAAAATTTCAATAGTGTGCATCAGGGTTCTTGCCAAATAAAAAGTTATAATGGTTATATCAAATCCTTTTCAAGAAAATTTTTAATAAAAATGGAAGGTATTAAAAGTACATTCAATTTATCTACTATTAGATACCTTGAAATAAAATTCCAATCATGTGCATGTTTAAGGTATCTCCTAGGAGATAACTTGAAAGAAAAGTCCAATAGTGTGCATCAAGGTTCTTGCTAAATAAAAAGTTGTCATGGATATATCAAATACTTTTAAAGGAAATTTTAAATCAACATGGAAGGTATCCAAAGTAAATTTTATTTATATCTTAGGAGATACCTTGATATAAAATTCCAATCATGTGCATGTTCAAGGTATCTCCTACGAGATATCTTGAAAGAAAATTCCAATAGGGTGCATCAATGTTCTTGCCAAATAAAAAGTTGTCATGGTTATATAAAATCCATTAAAATTACCTTTGAAATCAACATGAAATGTATTCCAAGGCCCATAAAGGTATATCCTAGGATATACCTTGAAATAAAATTCTAATTGTGTGCATATTCAAGGTATCTCCTAAGAGATTCGAAAGAAAATTCCAATAGTGTGCATCAGGGTTTTTGCCAAATAAAAAGTTTTCATGGTTATATCAAATATTTTGTAAGAAAATTTTTAATAAAAATATAAGTTATTATAATTCCCTTAAAATTTTCTCTTGTGATATACATTGAAATAAAATTACAATTGTGTGCATGTTCAAAGTGTCTCCTAGGAGATATCTCAAAAGAAAATTCTAATAGTGTGCATCAGTGTTCTTACCAAATAAAAACTTGTCATAGTTATATCAAATCCCTTTCAAGGAAATTTTAAATAAACATGGAAGGTATTACAAGTCCCTTCAAGGTATCTCCTATGAGATACCTTTAAATAAAATTCCAATTGTGTGCATGTTCAAGGTATCTCCTAGGAGATATCTCAAAAGAAAATTCCAGTAGTGTGCATCAGGGTTCTTGCCAAATAAAAATTTGTCATGGTTATATCAAATAATTTTCAAGGAACATTAAAATCATCATGGACCATGATCAAACTCAAATCCATTCCTTTAATTTACCTTTCTCTATTAAAATTACTTTTTCAACCTTCATCTAGTCACCTGGGCTTGCCTTCATTTGGTTGGTCATCAAAAATTGGCTTAGATCATTAACTCTTGACTCATCTCACTCTATTAATCTACCTTATGCTAATGAATGAAATAAATATATCCTCTACTAGGATTCACATACTTGTTCCACTTTTCAATCATGCCTTTACACTTAGAGTTTGTTAACTCCTTGACTTGCTTACATGTCGTTGATCTTGAATCCACGACTGAATCTGAGCCATTGATCTATCTAGGCCCATTAACTCATCAATAACAACTCATCATTGGATATTTTGTATGTGTGAACATGTATTGTTGGATTTTCCTAAACCTACTATTATAAAATAAATAGCTACTTCATGAGCTCAAATTTGACATCCATGCAACCATATTTGACATCTGCATGATCATCATTGGGATATTCAAAATTCAAAATTAATTTACCATGGCTTTAATTTGACATTTAAACACCAATAAATTGATGTCCATAGGAATGTTAATGATGTTTTCATAACTGTTAATATGTACCCAACCTATTTTGTTTGGACCTTTTGATGGACATTTATTATGGGATTTGTGTCTTAGCCACTTTCTCTGAAGGAATTTGTTTATGGCTCTTTTGCATCAGATAAAATGTCCAAGGAAATTGTTATGAGACAATTGACCAAAATAATTAAGTCTATCTTATCTTTGCCTTGGATAATTTTTTGCTAATAAAATCTCTGAAAGAATTCATGCCTTCAGGATTTTTGCTTAGCCACTTTCCCCAATTTAATTCGTACTTAGTCTTTTTCCTCATAATAAATTATCCAAAAGAAATATGCCTTTGAAGAAGATGCCCTAGATAATTTTATCAAAAGAATTTTTGCCCTTGTACTTTTAGTTGGAACTTTTTTCTTCAAGATTTTTGCTTTTGAATGGCATTTGTGACCCTTCAAGACTTTTGTTTTGAACCACTTTTTCAAAGAAATGACCCTTTAGGACTTTGTTTGTGGCACTTTATTGAAAGAAATAACCCTTTGATAAAATTGTATTAGGCCCTTTGTTGATTAAATGACCCTTTAGGACTTTGCCTTGGGATAATTTTCTAAAAAATGACCCTTTAAAAAAAATTGTATAAGATAATTTTCTTGAAAAATACCCTTCATGATTTTTATTTGGTCCACTTTATCAAAGAATGATGCTCCGGGAAAAGTTTTTTGGACTTTTGTCCAACTAAAAGGACCTTTAGGATTTTACTATGGACAAAATGTCCACAATAATTTATCTTTGGGCCATTTTTTATAGACAAAATGTTTGAAACAATCCCCAAAGCTAAGCCAAAAACTCAAAACAAATTTATTGAAAGAATTCCAACACTTAGTCAAATAAAGTGGAATGATTTATTTGATTGAATTATGCCTTGTACTTTTATTGCAAATAATGTTTGGAATAATTTCTCTGAGATAACTTTGAATTCTCTAACACTTAGCCAAAAGTTAAAATATTTCCTAAGTGAAAACTTAGGCTTTTATGGACTTGTTCTTGCAACTGCTCACCACCATGAAAACTTGCCACTTATATGTATGATTCTAAAATGACCCTAAGATACCAAATGATACAAGGACTAATTTAAAACATATCCTATGACATAAAAATCCCCTATACAAGATTTTTTCTATAAGGGGTTGATCCATTTTGGTCTGTGGGAAAAAATGGTCAACATCTTTAGTGATTTCTAAAGGGTGGTATGCTTTTTGTGCCATGACCAGTTTCCTAGTCATGTCCATTGGGATATGGAGTCATAAGTATATATACTTGACATAAAAATTGCCTCTAAAATGTACCAAACAACAAAAACTAGAAAGAAGAAGCAACACACAAGATAAGAAACTAAGCAAAGATACACTTGTGCTCCAAGAGCACTTATTGGAACACAACACAACAAGAAAGGAAACACACACCTAACCTAATAATTATAAAATAGAACTTAATCTCTAATGAGTATCATTTTAAATGTATCCCATTCACATGGATAGGTAGTTATTCTCCACTCATCCTTTCTAACTGAAAGGAGTTACTTTGCTTGCACTTGGTGATGACATATGGTCCACTCCGTAGGGCATAAAATTTGGTATGCCTCCATATTTTTGCTCTATATTCATCCCATTTTAATATTATTTCACCTTCCTAAAATTATTTTGGAGTTTCCCTCTTTTCAAAATACATCTTCACCAGTACTTCATGATGTTCCATGGCCTAATGAGCTTTACCTCTAGTTTCTTGCAACTCCATTAATTATGTCAATATCACTTCTATTGGAGTATTCTCAAGAAAATATAGTTTATTTGATAACTCTAAGGTAGGTATATCTTGAGAGATAGATAACATGGCTTCCCTTCTATAAACAAGCACAAAATGAGAATTCCTTGTTTATCTCTTGGGAGTTATCTAATCATCCCACAAGGTTATCTTCAATTTGGTGCACCAAGATCTTTGGTTATGTTATAATTTTATCTTGATGATTATAATCAGGTTATTGTTATTATATTCAACCAAATCATTACATTAAGGGTAATAGTTGGATGAATTATTTAATAATATACCATTTCTATTTTCTCAATCAACTGCCTTAGCACCCATATAAGTAAGAACATTATCTGAAATAATAATCAAAAGAGTACCAAACCTTGTTATGATGTTCTCATATAATTCAAAATGGAAGGTACTCCAAGGGCCTTTAAGGTATCTCTTAAGAGATAAATTGAAATAAAATTCTAATTGTGTGCATGTTCAAGGTATCTCCTACGAGATATCTCAAAAGAAAATTTTAATAGTGTGTATCATGTTAGGTTGTGGAGCTAAAAGCTTCACTAATGCAGACATGGAGGAGGTTGTTGAGGTTAAGGAGGATTGCTGAATTACAAAACGAGTTGTAGGGCAACCGATGTCGGTCTGATCAACCGACGTCAATCATATAATAGTTCAGAAGCAACCGACATTGGTTATGAGTCGGCCGACATCGGTCAGGAAGGAGCCGACGTCGGCAACTTGTGTGTGCATGCAGTTTGCATGCGGGGTTGAGAATAGGTCTATTTTTGGACTGTCAATTTGCATGTTAAAGGCTAATTATAGTCTTGGAGTTACATGTCTAATTATTGTAATTGAGAATGTCTAATTATTGTATGCATGAGATCTATATAATAGACTCATGGGCTGTATTGTAAATGTGTGCTAGAGAGTAAGAGAGCAGAAATTAGCTCCTTCAGAGAGAAGAGAGCATGGTGTGTTCCTCTTAGTTCCAAAGGGGTGCTCAGTGTGTATGATCTTGGAGAGTTGCAGGTGTGCAAGTTTTAGTAGAAGATCCACTGGGGTACTGGTTGAAGAATCATAAGGACATGGTGAGGCAAGGACAAGGGTTCTTCAGGGTGTAGAGATATTTATAGGTTAAGTAAGGTCTATTGATTTGTAGGTGGCAATAAGGAAAGGGAGATCTACTTGGAGTATGGTTGTGTGCTTGGTGTACTAGCAGTGTTGTTACTGACTAGTGGAGGTGAACAACAACTCTGTGTGTCAGTTGTTTGTTGTGACCTGTATTGAGAGAGGAAAGTGTTGGAGGAGAATTACAGGTGAACCCTAGAAGTGTGGGAGCTCTAGAGGTGTGGGAAGAAGAAGTGTGGCATCTTCTTTATTGTATTTCCTTTTAGATGAATATTAATACAATTGTGTATTGTCTCTCATATCCTGTGTTGTTTCATATTTCTAGTTACTTATTCATCCTGGTTAAATTTTGTGTTTAGTTGCTTACATAGAGGTAATCATATTATACTCTAATTGAGGAGCAAGATCCTGACAAGTTGGTATCAAAACTGTTTGTTGTTCTAGGTGCCTGACAAGTGGTATTAGAGCTTTTGGTTGGGTTGACTAACAGGTGGTTCAAATCTGGTTAGTGTTTGTTGATTATAGGTCACTCTCAGGGGTTTTAGATTGAGTGGGAGTATAGCAATGGAAAAATAAAGTAAGCTATGAATGGAGAAACTGAATAACATGAATGGTTTGATTGATGGAAAGAAAGAGCAGGTAAAGGAAGATTGTTGGTCGGTAAAAGATCAGCGTGTAGAAGCAGATGTTGTTGGGGATGTTGCACAGGTTGCTCTAGATAAAGTAGAATCTTGGTCTATAGATTTTGTTGCCTCTTTCCATGTAGCCTGAAATAGAGCATCTTTTCATGGGTATGTGTTTGGAGACTTTGGAGAGATTTATTTAGGGGTTGGTGAGCCTTGTCAGATTGTTGGCAAAGGGGAAGAGAAGTTGAAATTGTAGACAGATAACACATGGGTGTTGAATGAGGTCATGTAGGGACCAGTCTTGGAGATGAGTCTAATTTTTTTAGGAAAGTTGGGTGATGAGAGATGCACAGTAACTCTCACAGCGGATGCACTTGAATTAGACGGTGGTAAGAAAGTAGGTATCCTTTATCTATCTACTTATATTAATGATTCACCTTCTGTTGTAGAGATGTGGCTTTGTAGGCTTGGTTACATATGTAAGAAGGGAATGCATGTTCTTATGTGGAAGATAGATGTTTTTGAAAAACTTAAGAACTGGAAAGTCTTGGTGTTCATGGAGGAGATGACAGATAGAGATCATTGGAGGTGACTGAATTATTCTGAGCAGGGCTGTATGGACAAGGGTTTGATCCAAAAGGAGCTCATGGGTAAAAATTCATCACTCATAGGAAAACACAGGTACCAGCATCGGTCAGGAGGAACCGATGTCAAATAAATAGGAACCGACGTCAGTCATGTGCAGATCAGTAGAGTCAGTGGTGTCAAGCAGGTTAAGACTGACGTTAGTCAAATAGTAACCAACGCCGGCAACAAGAAGACTAACATTGGTCAAATAGGAATTGACATCAACAGAAGGGACACCGATGTCGGCTAGGTAAATGACATCAGTAGTTAGGGTCAGTGCAAGGAACTGACATCAATTGGGTGCAGACTGAGAGATGGCTGAGATCGGTCACTAGAACGGATGTTGGCCGAACAGCAAGCTATCAAGGAGTCTCAAACGCCCATATGGAGCTCAGAAAGGGTAAGTGAACCTCATAGTCATTGTTCACCTTCTTTATTTGTTACTTACTGATGGTCAAGAACTAGGAAGATGTGAAGAGGCAATGCAGGTAGAATCCAAAAATAGTGGGAGCTTGGCATGGATGAGGAATGTGATTCCTTGGAAAAGAACCAAACAAGTGTTTGGTGGTGGAGTTGTCAGCTAGAAGGAAGCACTGAGAGAGGAATGGATTCCCAGGTTAGAGAAGAGAGTGGATGGACACGTGAGATGGAAGGCCAGGGTATATGGTCTTGAGGAAGCTGCAGGACAGTGGTACAAGTTTTGACAGGTGGATGACAAAGTAGGGCTTTAGTCAATGTCAATGTAACTATTATGTTTGTCTATACCAGGTTGGATGATGATTACAACATTATCTTATTACTATTGTGTGGTTGCTTGTTGCAGGGTTACACATGTAGGGAGTTCTGAGCTAAAGGTAAAGTTAGTTCAGAGGTATATCATAAAGAATTTGGGAGTAGTGAAATTCTTTGGCATAAGAGACATGGAAGATCACATGTTGATCTCTAGTGGGAGCTGATGTGAAGAAGGTGTTGGAAAGGTTTAAGATACAAGATGCAGAATCGGTAAGCACACTAAGGGTTGGACAGTTTAAGTTGAGCTTAGAACAGGGTTCAAAATCACATAAGGTCTGGTGTAGACCTGAGTTTTCCCAAGCAGTGGGAGTTGTCAGAGAGTTTGGAGCCAATTCGAGGAAGGTAGATTCTTAGGTATCTGAGAAGGACTAGCAGTAAGGATTCATGTTATGCAGGGTCAAGGTCTTCACTACATGGAGTTGTAGGTTTGGATGTGGTAAGTTACTTGGATGATAGGAGGTGCACCACAGGGTGTGTAGTGGTTGGTCTTCAGGTTTGAGCTTGAAGAGGGATACAAGCCAGGAAACAAATTATATGGTGTATAGGTACAGGTATAGTGTAGCTATTTATCTCTAAGTGGGAGATTGTTAGGTTGTGGAGATAAAATCTTCACTAATGCAGACATGGAGGAGGTTGTTGAGGTTGTAGAGGATTGCTAAGTTGCAGAACGAGTTGCAAGGCAACTGATGTCGGTCTGATCAACTGACGTCGATCATATAACAATGCAGAAAGAATCAACATTGGTTATGAGTCGACTGACATTGGTCATGAGGGAGCCGATGCCAGCAACCTGTGTGTGCATGTAGTTTACATGTGGGGTCAAGAACAGGTCTATTTTTGGACTGTCAGTTTGCATGTTAAAGGCTAATTATAGTCTTGGATTTGCATGTCTAATTATTGTAATTAAGAATGTCTAATTATTGTATGCATGAGATCTATATAATAGACTCATGGGTTGTATTGTAAATGTGTGCTAGAGAGTAAGAGAGTAGAAATTAACTCCTTCAAAGAGAAGAGATCATGGTGTGTTCCTCCTAGTTCCAAAGGGGTGCTCAGTGTGTATGATCTTGGAGAGTTGTAGGTGTGCAAGTTATGGTAGAAGATCCATCGGGGTACTGGTTGAAGAATCATAAGGACTTGGTGAGGTAAGGACAAGGGTTCTTCAGGGTGTAGAGATATCTATAGGGTAAGGTCTATTGATTTGTAGGTGGCAGCAAGGAAAGGGAGATCTACTTGGAGTACGATTGTGTGTTTGGTGTACTGGCAGTGTTGTTACTGACTAGTGGAGGTGAACAACAACTCTATGTGTGAGTTGTTTGTTGTGATCTATATTGAGAGAGGAAAGTGTTGAAGAAGAATTATAGGTGAACCCTAGAAGTGTGGGAGCTCTAGAGGTGTGGGAAGAAGAAGTGTGGCATCTTCTTTATTGTATTTCCTTCTGGATGAATATTAATAAAATTGTGTATTATCTCTCATATCCTGTGTTGTTTCATATTTCTAGTTACTTATTCATTCTATTTAAATTCTGTGTTTAGTTGCTTACATAGAGGTAATCATATTGTGCTCTAATTGAGGAGCAAGATCCTAACAAGTTGGTATCAGAACTATTTGTTGTTCTAGGTGCTCTGATACCACTTATTAGGCACCCAACACAACAAACAGCTCTGGTGCCAACTTGTCAGGATCTTTCTCCTCAATAAGAGCACAATATGATTACCTCTATGTAAGCAACTAAACACAAAATTTAACCAGAATGAATAAGTAACTAAAAATATTAAACAACATAGGATATGAGAGACAATACACAATTGTATTAATAATCACTTAGAAGAAAATACAATAAAGAAGATGCCACACTTCTTCTTCCCACACCTCTAAAGCTCCCACACTTCTAGGGTTCACCTGTAATTCTCCTTCTTCACTTCACTCTCTCATCATAGTCACAACAACCAACTCAAACACAGAGTTGGTGTTCACCTCCACCAGTCAGTAACAATGCTGCCAGTACACCAAGTACACAACCGTACTCCAAGTAGATCTCCCTTTCCTTGCTGCCACCTACAAATCAACAAATCTTACTTACCATGTAAATATCTCTACACCCTGAAGAACCCTTGTCCTTACCTCACCAAGTCCTCATGATTCTTCAACCAGTACCCCGGTGGATCTTCTACCAGAACTTGCACAACCTGCAACTCTCCCTGATCATACACACTCACCACCCCTTTGGAACTAGGAGGAACACACCTTGCTCTCTTCCCTCTGAAGGAGCTAATATTTGTTCTCTTACTCTATAGCACACATTTACAATATAGCCCATGATTCTATTATATAGATCTCATGCATACAATAATTAGACATTCTTAATTACAATAATTGGACTTGCAACTCTAAGACCAAAAATAGTCTTTAACATGCAAACTGATAGTCCAAAAAATAGACCTATCCAGAACCTGCATGCAAATTGCATGCACACACAAGTTGCCGATGTTGGCTCTTTCCTGACCGATGTCAGCCGACTCATAACCGATGTCAGTTGCTTCTGCACTGTAATATGACTGATGTCAGTTGATCAGACTGATGTCAGTTGCCCTACAACTCGTTCTACAACTCAGCAATCCTCTGCAACCTCAGCAACCTCCTCCATGTCTGCATCAATGAAGCTTTTAGCTCCACAACCTAACAATATCCCACTTGGAGATAAATAGCTGTGATCTTCCATGTCTCTCATGCCAAAGAATTTCATTGCTCCAAATTCCTCATGACATGCCACTAAACTAATCTTACCCTTATCTCAGCAAAACCCTATATGTCTGAACCTACACCAAGCTCATCCTCCACATACAGTAATAGGATAATGTCATGACCATCATCCACCTGGTAAGACAAACACAATGATTAAAATGACACTGACTAAAGCCCTACTTTGTCATCCGCCTATCAAACCCTGTACCACTGTCCTATAGCTTCCTCAAGACCATATGACCTGGCTTTCTGTCTCATGTGTCCATTCTCTCTATTCTTTAACTAAGGTATCCATTCATCTTGTAGTGCTTTCATACCAACTGGCAACCCTACCAAATCTCTTGTTTGGTTTTACATCATATTCCTACCATGCTCCCACTATTTCCAGGATCCTTCCTGCTCTGCAGTGAGCAATAAGTATAAAGAAGAGGAACAACAAATTTGAGGCTTACTTACCCTTTCAGTCCTTCATATGGGCATTTGAGACTCCTTGACAGCTTGCTATCTACCCAAAATCCATTACAGTGACTGACCTCGGTCACCACACAGTCTGCATCTGACTGACGTCAGTTCCATGCACTTGTCCTGACTACCAACCCCACTGATGTCAGTGTCTACCTGCTACTAACATTGGTCCTCCTGACCGATGTCAGTCTTACTATCACCGACATCGGTCCTCCTAACTAACATTGGTCTTACCCTGACTGACACCACCAGCTCTAGTTTGCACATGACCGACATCGGCACCTGTCTGTTTGACGTCAGTTCCCCTTGATTGACACTGGTACCTATGTTTGCCTGTGAGTGATGACTTTTTACTTGTAAGCTTTCTTTGAATCAAATCCCTGTCCAAACTACTCTGCTCAAAGTTACTCAGCCTTCTCCACTGATCTCTGTCTGCCATCTCCTCCATAAACACCAAGGCTTTCTAGTTCTTAAGTCTGTCAAAGACATCTGACTTCATGTTAAGAACATGCATCTCCTTCTTGCTCATGTGACCAAGCCTACAAAGCCACATCTTCGCAACAGAAGAAGAATCAGTAATACAAGTAGATAAAGAGTACCTACTTTTTTACCACCCACTAATTCAAGTGTATCCTCTTTGAGAGTTCTTGTGCATCTCTCATCACCGAACTTTCCTGAAGCAATTAGCCTTATCTTCAAAACTGGGACCTGCATGACCTCCTTCAACACCCATGTATTGGCCGCCTATAATTTCAGCTTCACTTCCCCTTTGCCAATTCTTTGGCAAGGCACACCAGCCCCTAAATAAATCTTTCCAAAGTCTCCAAAGACCTTAACATGGAAAAATACTCTATTTCAGACTACATGGAAAGAGGCAACAGAATCTATAAAACAAGATTTTACTTTATCCAAGAAACATACCAGAGCATCTTATGCAACAACACCTGCAACATCTACATCTTCAGTTCCTTCATGCTGATCTTCTACCAACCAACAATATTCTTTTCCCTACTCTTTCTTTCCATAAGACTGTAATTGACCATTCGTTCTTTTCAATTCCTCCATTCTTAGCTTACTTTCTTCTGCCATTGCTCTACTCCCACTCAATCAAAAACCCCTAAGAGCGACTGTAATCAAACACAAAACCTACTCCCTGCAATCTTAGCTCTGATACCACTTGTTGGGAAATACGGAAGCACAATTGATTACCAAATACAAGCAACTTACATGTGGAATTAAACCAGAATCACAAGTAACTAGAATTCAGAAATAACACAGAATATGAGAGATAATACACAATCTTGTATTAATACTCATCCAAAAAAGAATACAATAAAGAAGATGCCACTTCTTCTCCACACCTCTCAGAGGCTTCCCACACCTCAAGTGTATAGTAATTATTTCCTCAAAGCTCTCTCTCTTACGATCCCAACACACAACTCAAACACATAGTTGGTGTTCACCTCCAACTAGTCAGTATCCACTACTACCAATACACCAGTGCTCCACGCACTCCACAAGTGCTCCACACACTCCAAGTACTCAACGTACTCCAAGTAGATCTCCCCTAAACTTGCAACAACTTGTAACTCAATAGACCTTACTTATAGAAGGAACTACCTTGCCTTCCTCTCTTGCTCAATAACCGAGTACACACCGTACTCCAAGTAGATCCTGCCTGATCCTACTCCCTATTGTGTTGTTATCCTCCCTGATCTTGCACCCTTTCAAATCAATCTGGTTCTGCACACTTACAAACTTGGATCATGCACACACATACACCTACAGATCAATGATCTTACTTACCATGCAAATCTCCTAACGTAGCCATGCATACCTACTGACCAAGATCATACATACATGAAGAACCCTTCTGATTCTCCAAACCAGCACCCACACTTGGCACTGTGGCACTAGGAGGAACACACCATGCTCTCTTCACACACAGAAGGAGTTAATATTTGCTCTCTTACTCTCTAGCACAAAATACAATAAATCCCATGAGTCTCTTAAATAGATCTCATGCAAACAATAATTAGACACCTAATTACAATAATTAGATCCGCAGCTCAAGACTATAATTAGCCTTCTTCATGCAAACACTCGGTTCGTTAACAAACTATCCATAAAACTCACAGTTTGAACCACATAGGTGACTAACATCGGTCCCTATCTGCCTGGAGGTGACTGACATCAGCTGACTTTTATACCATTTCTATTTTCTCAATCAACTGCCTTAGCACCCATATAAGTAAGAACATTATCTGAAATAATAATCAAAAGAGTACCAAACCTTGTTATGATGCTCTCATATAATTCAAAATGGAAGGTATTCCAAGGCCCTTCAAGGTATCTCTTAAGAGATAAAGTGAAATAAAATTCTAATTGTGTGCATGTTCAAGGTATCTCCTGGGAGATATCTCAAAAGAAAATTCTAATAGTGTGTATCATGGTTCTTGCCAAATAAAAAGTTATCATGGTTATATAAAATCCTTTTAAAGGACCTTTACAATAAAAATGGAATGTATTAAAATGAACTTAGATGTATCTCCTATGAGATACCTTGAAATAAAATTCCAATCATGTGCATGTTCAAGGTATCTCCTAGGAGATATCTTAAAATAAAATTTCAATAGTGTGCATCAGGGTTCTTGCCAAATAAAAAGTTGTCATGGTTATATCAAATCTTTTGTAAGGACATTTCTAATAAATATGTAATTTATTCCAAGGTACTTAGAGGTATCTCCTAAGAGATACATTGAAATAAAATTCCAATTGTGTGCATGTTCAAGGTATCTCCTAAGAGATATCTTAAAAGAAAATCCTAATAGTGTGCATCAATGTTCTTGCCAAATAAAAATTTGTCATGGTTATATAAAATCCCTTAAAAGAACATTTTAAATCAACATTGAAGTCATTCCAAGGCCCTCTCATGTATTTATTTTTAGATACCTTGATATAAAATTCTAATCATGTGCATGTTCAAGGTATCTCCTAGGAGATATCTCAAAAGAAAATTCTAATTGTGTGCATCAAGATTCTTGCCAAATAAAAAGTTTTCATGGTTATATAAAATACTTTGAAAGGACATTTTAAATAAAAATGTAAGGTATTATAATTCCATTCTAGGTATCTCCTATGAGATACCTTGAAATAAAATTCCAAATGTGTGCATGTTCAAGGTATCTCCTAGGAAATATCTCAAAAGAAAATTCCAATAGTGTGCATTAGTGTTCTTGCTAAATAAAAAGTTTTCATGGTTATATAAAATCCTTTACAAGGAAATTTATAATAAAAATGGAAGGTATTAAAATTCCCTAAAAGGTATCTCTTAGGAGATACCTTGAAATAAAATTCCAATCATGTGCATGTTCAAGGTATCTCCTAGGAGATATCTGAAAAGAAAATTCCAATAGTGTGCATAAGGGTTATGGTCAAATAAAAAGTTAGCATGGTTATATAAAATCCTTTACAAGGAAATTAAAAAATCAACATAGACCATGATCCAAATTGGATCCATGCCTTTTATTTACCTTTCCCTCTTAAAATTGTTTTGTTGACCTTTATCTAAGTCACCTGGGCTTGCCTTCGTTTGGTTGGTCATTGAAAACTGGCTCAGATCACTAATATCTTGACTCATATTGATATATTGATCTACCTAATGCTAATGAACATGATCCATATATCCTTTACCAATATTTATGCACTTTTGTCACTTGTCAATCATGTCTTTGCCCTCAAGGTTCACTAATTCCTTGACTTGTTCGAATGCCATTGATCCTGACTCCGTGATTGAATGTGAGCCATTGATCAGTCTAGGCCCATTAACTCATGAATCATCACTCATCATTGGATCTTATATATGGATTAACATGGACCATTGGATTTTCTTAGACCTACTATTTAAAATTAAATTTCTACTTCATGAGCTTAATTTTGACGTTCACACAACCATATTTGATGTTTGCATGAATGTATTTCACATCTTTGTGACCGTCACTGGGATATTCAAAATTTAAATTTAATTTACCATGGCTTAAATTTAATGTTTATACACCTAAAAAATAACATCCATGAGAATGTCAATGATGCCTATGCAATTGTTAATATGTGCTCAAGTTATTTCTTTCAAACCTGTTACTGGACATTTGTTACGGGCTTTATGCCTTGCCAATTTTCTCTAAAGGAATTTGTTTGTGGCTCTTTTGCATAAAACAAAATTTCCATGGAAATTATCATAGTATAATTTTCTAAAATAATTAATTCTACCTTATTTTCCTTGGACAATTTCTTGCAGAGAAAATGTTTGAAAGAATTCATGCCTTCAAGATTTTTTCTTGGCCACTTTCCCCAAAATAATTCATTCTTAGTTTTTTTACCTTAGAAAAAATTCTTTGAAAGAATTTTGACTTCAAGAAAATTATCTTGGAAATTTTTCTCAAAAGAATTTGTGCCCTTTTACCTTTTGTCAGAACTTTTATCTTCAGGATTTTTACTTTCAAACAACATTTGTAACCCTTTGGAACTTTTGTTTTGGACCACTTTCCCAAATAAATGACACTTTAGGACTTTGTTTGTGGCATTTTATTGAAATAAATAATGTTTCAATAAAATTATATCAATCCCTTTGTTAAATAAATGACCCTTCAAGACTTTGTCTTGGGATAATTTCATAAAAAATGACCCTTCAAAAAAAATTTATAGGACACTTTTATTGAAAAATACCCTTTAGAATTTTTATTTGGTCCACTTTGTCAAATAATGATCCTTCAGTAAGTATTTTGGAATTTTTTCTAACTGATGCACACTATTGGAATTTTCTTTTGAGATATCTCCTAGGAGATACCTTAAACATGTACATGATTGGAATTTTATTTCATGGTATCTCCTAGTCAGTGTGCTTGCCAAATAAAAATTTGTCATGGTTATATCAGATCCCTTAAAAGGAAATTTAAAATCAGCATGGAAGTTATTCTAAGGCCCTTCGAAGTATCTCCTAGGAGATACCTTGAAATAAAATTCCAATCATGTGCATGTTCAAGGTATCTCTTAGGAGATATCTTGAAATAAAATTCCAATAGTGTGCATCAGGGTTCTTACCAAATAAAAAGTTACCATGGTTATATAAAATCCTTTGCAAGGACCTTTAAAATAACCATGGAAAGTATTCCAACTCCCTTCGAGGTATCTCCTAGGAGATACCTTGAAACAAAATTCTAATCATGTGCATGTTCAAGGTATCTCCTAGGAAATACCTTGAAATAAAATTCTAATCATGTGCATCATGGTTTTTGTCAACTAAAAAGGTGTCATGGTTATATTAAATCCCTTTAAAGGACATTTTTAATCAATATGGAAGGTATTCCAAGGACCTTTGAGGTATCTCCTCTGAGATACCTTGAAATAAAATTCTACTCATGTGCATGTTCAAGGTATCTCCTATGAGATATCTCATTAGAAAATTCTAATTGTGTGCATGTTTAATGTATATCTTAAGAGATACCTAGAAATAAAAATTCAAATCATGTTTATGTTCAATTTATGTCTTAGAAGTACTTATAAATAGAATTCTAATTGTGTGCATGCTCAAGGATTCTATGAGGAAACCCTTTGAAATTACTACAAGGTCATTCAAGGTAATCCCCTAGGAGATACTTTGAAAGAAAATTCGAATTGTAGGGGATGACACATAGGTGTTAAAAAACCTAATCCTTCATAGAGGTTAACCACATGAGAAATAAAATTCTAATTGTAGGGGATAAGTTTTAAGGGATGACACATAGGGGTTAACAACCCTAATCCTTCATAGAGGTTAATGACAGGAACCCCCTTACCTCCCCAAATATATAATTTTGTATCATGTATAATTTATGTCCAATAAATTGAACTTAAAACTCATCCCATACCTCCCCATAGCTATAATTTTTAATCATGTATCATTTATGTCTAAGCAGTACAACCGACAACTCATCTGCATATAACTCATCCCCATACAACCCTGTATTGATGTAGGAAATTCACAAGCCTCAAACAAAGGTTACTCCTTTTTATAATAGCTATTGAAAACTCTTATTCAAGAGATTATGGCTTGGGATAGTGAAGTATCTAAGGTAGTTATAACACACACACACACACACACACACACACACACACACACACACACACACAGAGAGAGAGAGAGAGAGAGAGAGAGAGAGAGAGAGAGAGAGAGAGAGAGAGAGAGAGAGAGAGAGAGAGAGAGAGAGAGAGAGAGAGAGAGAGAGAGAACTACATCAAAGAAAGCACTAGTACACATTTAAAAATATGAATCAATTTGAAATTAATCATCCTAATAAATATATATACCAATGTTCCAATAGTTTTTGCACATCTATAGATCAATACATCAGTCAAGAATCTATTCTTAGATATTTCACACTAAAGATTATTAAAACATATAACCAAAAAAGTAATAACTAATTGTATAGAAATTGGAAATAAAATACTCAAATACTTCATTGACGATCAAAATTGATGTTACTCCTGTATTCAAAAATTCTCTGATAAAAATCCAATTTGGATTTAAATTGTTTATATAGACTTGGGAAAGGGGCTGCCTCATCTTCCAAGTTCGCGCAAGGTCACTACATATGATAGTTAGAACATGTAGTTCTAACTATGGTCAAAACCATATAAGAGTAGTCTTATACTTATCAATTAGATAAGTTGACCCTTTTAAAACTATGCAACATGTGCATGTGTAAAAAATATAAAGTCAACTTTACAATGAAAATTCTAAACTACAAGAAAACTACAACTAGATCCACCATCTATAAAATTATACATGCATAAAATCTTAGACTATTAAGGCTGAGTTTTCTAAATAGATGCATGTACTTTGGTTGGTGTGGTAGTTGAGGTGGTAATTACATAAGATACAGATGTCAATGCACCAATAGAAGTCTACTTATTATTGGCCTCATTTTCTTTATAAACTTTATATACCACATATTGTTTCTACCATATGATGTTCAAGTTCAGTAGTAGTGGTTGATGTGTCCTCTTAAATTATTAAAGGAATTTTACATGCTCTTCCTTAGTCATCCAAAACTTATTCTTAAAAGTATCAACCTATGTGACTTTATTTTTGGTTGCACTTAACTCAAATTCTATCTCTTCTAGTACTAAGCCTTGTAAACTCTATTTGAAGTCATTTACCACTTCTTGAATGAGTTTATCAAAATTGATCCTACTGATCAATTTTTATGTGGTGTCCTTCACCTTTGATAGCTTCAAATCATGTAAAATTTGGAATATTTGGGCCTCATGCACCTAATATTTGGGGATTAAAGCCCCAACTTATTGTAACCATTCTCATGCTTCCTCCTATCTTATGACAACCAAGTTTAAGGCATTGGATGCCTCTAGTGTTGTTATTAAATCCAGATGATTGTATAAAGAGTTGCCTATATATGTAACTAAAATTTTCAACCTAGTTATGTCATCTCTCAATGAATTATATAATTAGTTGAAATTATTTACATGAGGTGTCATTTAGGCCTTCATGAATTCCATTGCCTCCAAAGAGTTGTATCACTAGGAAGCTACTTATTGTACCTCAGCTTCTATGCCTACAGGGATATGCACAGTATTCGCTTGTTCCCTTAATTATTCTACCTCAGCCTCAAGTTATTGAACTTCAACTTCAAGTTCCTATCAATCCATCTATGTTCCCTCATGGATAGCTACTATATCATCCTTATGGGACTGGGCTAGGTCTTCAATATTTTTAATGTAAGGAGACTATCTAGGATATCTATTATGCCTCTTAGTGAGGGAAAATACTTTGTTTCTTTCCTCTAGAACTATTTATGTGCCCTTATCATATTTTAGCTTCCTCTTCTTCACTCTCTATATACTACCATATGGGGAGTCAAATAAAGTGGAGATAAGGGGAATCTCAATGATCTTGAAGCTAGGCATTTGGGTTGCCTTGCTTCTCAAGTCCATCACCCATAGAGGAATATCCAATTGAGATGCATCCAATGTTATAACCACAACCTCTTTCTCTACCTCCTATTGAACCTATTATTTTTTCTAAGACTTGATAAGGACATCGAGTAGGGAAGGCCAAATAATCTTAGACCAATCCACTCCTCCAAATTGAGGGAGTGGATAGACTATAATCTATTGAGGCTTCGGATTCCTTCCTTTGTTATAACTTATCATAATGGTTTCCTCTATGGAGGTGGTGAATGGTATGGGGAGTGAAATTTGAGTGTATTGGACATGAAATTGTGGAGTGGCTAATGCAGTCTATACCTTTATGGACACCTTTTTCTTTAAGGCTCTGATGGTAGATGTGTCAAAAGGAATAAAGGAGGTAGTTATGGTGAGTGGGATGGAAGTGTATTATGGAATGTCCATGGTAGTGGTAGCAACATGTTTTTCCACCTCAAGGCTAATAATAGGGACATGTGTGAATGTGGTATGGGTAGAGGGATCAACGGAGGTGGAAGTAGGCACTTCCACTTGGGGTGTCCTCAACACATAAGAAATAGAAACACATCCAAAAATAGGCATAGAAACTTAAGGAATACTCATGAAATGATGAGTACCTAAGGAACTTTGTGCTACATGCTCTACTTGAAGGCTCATGGCCTTAGTTGTTTCCATCTTATCTTCTTCATTAGAGTCATCCTCAATGTCCTTAATTATCACAACCTCTCCCTCTATTGGTTCTGAATGTGGAGATGCAGTAGGCAAACCTTGTGATGATACAACTATGAGACTCCCTGTTGGATTCTTAGGCTTCCTCATATAAATTATAGGGGTTTTTAGCTATGTAGGGGAGCATTGTTTAGTCAATGTTAGTACCTCTTATGTTGTTATCCCAATAGATGTGGAAATATGGGTCTGGGACATAGCAGTAGTCACTTGAATGGTGTTAGTTGTTAGTTTTTCTTATGTTCTCTCCTCCTTATCAAAATCTAAATTGATTGGGTCTCCTTATGCTCCCTTTCTTATTCTAGGTTTAGACAACCTAGGATCTTTCTTCATAGTCTTCAACTTTGATTTCAAATGGAGTGCTTCAGATGAGGGACTCACTTGGTCCTTGGATTTTTTCTCAAACTATCCTCTTTAGAAGTTAGAATGCTCTCATCCTTTCTATAGAGCATTCTTATTATCCAATTCCCTTACTATGACTGAAGAATCATCTTAGATCATTCTTAAATGATCTTATTAAAGTCCAAAAATCCTTGCTCTTTCTAACATGTCTACATCATTCTTTATATTAAGAAATAGAAAATAATATGAATAGGAAACATAATTGTAATGGATGTTAAATCCTTATGTGTACTTTTTAATAAACCCATGTGGATCCCAATCTCTATGTGTAAGCATGGGGAAAGGATAACTCTTTCACTTTCCCCCCACTTCTCCAAAATGCTTCCTCATTGTGTAAACCATTCTTCCAATTGTTATATGGTGACCAAAGAACAAAGCCTTCTTCTACCTGGATATGTCCTCCTCAACACTCCACCATAGTTGGAAAGCAATTTATTTCTCTACCAAATTATTTGGGATGTATTTTGAGAGACACAAAGGATTAAACTTGTTTCCCTAAGTAATTATAACTATGAAGTTCAAATAAAGGAAATAATCTCATTTACCTTCCAAGTTTTCTATGATATTTTATCCAATTCTGGGTATGGGTGATCCATGAATGGCTTGCCAACCCTGTAGATAGTCATCTACATCTATCATGACCATGTTCTTGGTGTAGGCATATATGAACATAAATTGGTAATGATCACAAATTCTATTATTTATGCAGTCCATGGTTGGGCTCTACAATTCCTTGAGGTCTTTGTAACAGGTTCTCATAACAACATATAGAAAATATCACATCATATAGAAATTACCCAAAGGTGTGGGACACTTGTCTTTATGAATTATTTTCTCCCTCAAGTGGGACCTAATTATCTCTCTAATGGCATATGCAACATCATGGGTGAGCATCATGTAAATCAATGGCACCTAGCCTAAATTGACAAAAAGAATACTCGGTATACCATAGAGTTGATTTAATAGATCCATGCTAATGTGAATCCCCATTTTGAACTTATCTATGGAAATAGGAACCTTTAGCTTCTTCCCTTTCCATGTAATATTCTAGCCTAGGAGTAACCATGAAGATAATGACCTTTTAATTGATCGCTATGCACTAAACTATAGCAATGTATGTTTGTCATAGTATGCATTGAGTATGTTCAAAGAGAAGTATCTTTAGAATTTTGCTCCTAAAATACATGGAACCACTGTGTTATTACTATAATAATGTAGGAAGGCATCTTGTGATACCTTACTTGATAAGAATAAATACTATAAGAGGTCGATGTATGGCATCACCTTTGGTTTGGAGGTGGAAAAATTTAACCTTTGGCATTTGAAAGCCAAAAATTATTTGATAAATAGCCTATCAACAAGTGGCATCTCATCCTCCAATGAAAATACGTCTATAAAATCCACTACATCCCATAACTCTAAATAATTAGTGTACCTATTCTTGAATATGGTGGCATCAAACACTATATCTATGAACTTTGTGGAATCCTTGATTGAGTATGGTGATGGAAAATTTACTCCCTTGAATGTTTTGGATGAAGATACCATTGTAGTATATAATCTATGTTTTTTGAGGTTTCCTTCTAGGTGTTATGTATCTTGTATGATCCACTTAGATCTAGATTAATCATTATTTTACTTGAAGTGCTCTTCGAGATAGTAGTTAGGGCCCTTTATAATTATAGGATAGTAGGAGACTTTGAATTCAAGTTTGATTGAATGTAATGAAGGATTCTAATGGCTACATATCATATATATAGGATTTTTCACTGAGTAGTAGTTTATGTGACATAAATGCCCAAAATTCATGTTACTTTTAAATTCCTATTCAAGTTGGTGGGTGTATTTAGTAAATATCATTAGAGGAAACTTTAACTTTATTTTGGATAAGTATGGAAAAGGGATAATAATGTTCTTGGTAGTAAGGTATTTAGGTTTATGCTAGGGACTAATCTTTTATAAAAGACCCACAACAAAAATCTCTCCATTTGGAAATATCATTGGGAAAATTATCTTGGGAAAAATGTTTGAGGTAGTTATCTCAAAGGGTTATTTCAAAAAGTTTGAAGGGTCATTTTCTTCAAGAAAATATCTAAAGGATCTACTTCATAGGTAAAAGTGCCCATGGAAAAAGTCCTAAAGGGTCTACTTTGTAGGATAAAGGCCTAGGATAATGTCTCAAAGGATAAGTTCTAGAGGGCAAATGGCCTAAGAAAAAATTCCTAAAGGGTAACATGGCGATGACAAAAATCTTGAAGGGTCTTTGTAAAAAGGCTGAAGGGCACTTTTAAAAGGCCAAAGGGTAGGTTCCAGAGGGTAAAGGGCCATGCCCATTATCCTGAATGGTAAGTGTACCAAGGTCTGAAGGGTTTACTTTGTGGTAAAAAATGCCTAAAGGGTATACTTTGTAGGATAGAATGGTCTAGGAGAAAAGTCCCAAAGGGAAAATTTTGATAGGGAAAAGGCCATTTCAAAAATCTAAATGGAAATTTAAAAATGGAGAATGGTAATTCTATCAGGCCAACATGGCTGCAATAAAAAGGCTAAAGGGTAGGTTACTCACGTAAAGGGATTTAGGATAAAAGTGATTATTTTAGAAAGGCTGAAGGGTATGTTCATAAGGCAAAGGAATTATATCATTGGATTCATTTTAAAATTTCATGTGTTCATAGGTGCATGCCACATGTCCTTAACTATTAAAAAATGAAGTCTTAAGTTTAATGGTGTAGGTACCCTTGAACGTATTACAAGGCCCTTAAAACCTTCAAGGTTACCTATACACATGTTTGAAAGGAATCTCCTAAGATATACCTTCAAATTTTTAGGTCCATAATAGAGGTTTAAATCAAATACAGGATCCCAAAATATAAGAAGCTAATCATTTTCCATAATTTTGATCAAAACCCCCATTGCTCATTATCATTTTGTATTATAATAAAATACATGGTTGAGTATTGATATAATTAGCTATTTTTATCTATTTGGTTATTCTACATTGATGCATGTTTGAAATGTATCTCTTAGGAGATACCTTCAAAGTATGATGAAGCAAGAATTGATGTATGCAATATATGATATTAAAAGCTATTATTTTTTTGGATTGACATAAATTGTGTCATTAAAAAAAATGTTATACATTACCTTTTTAACATTTTTAGGTTTTAACATATCTCCATGCTTATGTTCTAGTATAAATATAGATTTATCTCCTACGTGCAGGTATAAATTAGACTTATTTTATATATAACTAATTAACAACTCTTCTCATGTCTTTTGAAAATATCCAAGCTAAAAAATCATATGTCAATAGCTTTCCATTTTGTAGACTATTTTTCTCTCATAAATAATGGTAAGGTTATTGGTGAAGGAAGAATACACAAAGTGGTAGTTCCAGATGTTGAATTTCTAGAACCCATAAATCTCACTTCCACATGCCACAATGAGTAAATACCTATTGAATGTGTAAGTGTTAATGTGACTAAAGATTTTGATCCAACTCTAATACTTCCATTTCCTCTATATTGTGTGGATAATTTGGGGGATGTAGTTGATAGTTTTACTAAATGGAGTACAAGATTGATGCAACACATCATAGACAAGTTTTCTATAGACAATGACATGTAACAAAGACAAAATAATTTGAGTTTAGTTTTGCATATACAACCATTAAAATAGGAAAACCTTTGATTGGATTCATTTTATATATATATCAATGATCCTACCACATTTCAAAGCCTAAGAAAAACTTTTCTTTGGAAAAGGATACATTTATTTCACAAATGTACATCTCTTGCAAATGATGAAAAAATTGTTTTTGGTTATGTTGAATTTGCACAACCAAGGGAGATATTTGGTTGTATCCATGTCCCAATGTTAGAAAATAAATGAGAATTTACATAATGCAAGTTATACAACATTGTGAAACTTTTAATACAGAGGTAAATAAAACATCTATCATTAGATGGACTTCCAACAAAATAGTGGACACTGAAACTTGTAGAGCAATCAATTTACCATGCATGACACCAAAGGAGAAAGAAATTGGAAATGTTTAGGATGTAGTGGATAATGAATTCACTCCTTGATTTGAATTCTTAATGTAAAGGCATCCAAAAAAATTAACTCATGCCTACAAATACTTGGGTCAAAAAAGAAATCAACCAAACACTTCACTCAGCTAAGTGGAGTTTGATGAAAGCATAGATAGTGAGATTTCAACAATGTATGTGGATAAATGTTACACCAAAAAATGTTTTCAATTAGGATTGCCATTTGAGATTCTAAAATTTTTAAAGATGAAGTTTATTTATTCCATCACAATAGATAGGAGGCAACATATCTTGGATGCCCTTTCTTCCAATTCGTTTAAGAAATATAAAAATAAAATTAGCATTGATTTTCAAGGTAACAAGATCTTTTTGGAAGCTTGGATTAAAATATATGGATTGAAGAGAAGTAAATTTTTTTACATTCAAAATTTTCACAAAAATGGGGAATGAAATGCATTCTATGTAGGGAAATTTTGATAAAATCCACAAAAGAAGACAATGGTAGCTAAAGATTTGTTAGACCAATTGGTGGATGATTTTGTAAATGTTTCTCCATGACTAATATGCTAGGTAGATATAGACAGCTCATGAAAAAATGTTTGACATCTTCCAGCATGTTTTAATCAATAATTTATGAGGTACCACATCAATGCACAACTAGAAGATATGTAATATGAGCCAATATCCTAGCCAAAATTCAATAACATGCGGGGAACTAGTTTTCATGATATCACCATTACCACATCTGATGACTTTGCTACATGCAAAACATACATATTGTTGACTCAATAGAAATGCTTTCAGTCCCTCTCTAAATATCAAGAAGAGTGTATCGATCAATAATTTGTGATGCACTTAAATCAAATACTCACTGCAATACAAATGTATTACACACATAAATGAATGTCAAAGCATACCCTAAAGAATGCCTCAATGTCATTCATGACTAGGTGAAACATCAAAAAACATTTGTTCAAAAGATATTAACAAAAAGAAAAGTAGTTGCTGATAGAATATTAAAGCTGTCAATGGTAGGGATTATAACACATGGTCATGGTGCAACCGGATATGGGCATTTTTTTACCATATGTTCTTGGAGGGTCTAACTTTATTATCACCTCATTGAAGAAGTACTTTAGGGATATGGAAACAATAATGTTAGATACTTTATCTTTACTGTATAAAACTAGATATTCAAAATATCTATTGTATGATGCAATTTTTTCTAACAATCGCTACCCTAAATGCAAGAAACATAGAGAAGAAGCACAATCAATTGGTGCCTTCAAGAAACTTCCTTCCGGGCTATACCTTTAACTAGACAACTATTGTGGGGACAATAAGAATAGGTGATTCCATCAATAATTATATTTTAAAAATGTTGAACCTTATATGGAACTAATGTTACATTTATAAATTCATAAAATCATGTTTTTCTCTCCTTGTCTACAAAGGTGTTTTTCTCAATGTTGAGGTCAGATTTCTCCATGTAGGACATAACCATGATGACATTGATGACTCATTCAAAAATTTATCTCAATGTATAAAGAAGAAAGATGTATGGAGTGTGGCAGAGATGATGGACACTTATAGGATTTATGAAAATACAAGAAACTTCATGCCATATCTGATTGAAGAGGTATTGGATTTCAAATATTATTTTAATAATTACCAACTAAAGGAAAGAAATGAAATAATAGGCTTGACAAAAGGTCAATACTTACTTATATGTATAGAGCAAGGTCAGCCCATTATGCATTGTAAAAACTCTATAAGAGATAGAAATTGGTCCCCCCCCCCGCATTACATTATCGGGAACAAAAGAAAATGGCAAGACAAATGTTCCAGAAGGTAATCTAACAAAAATATATTTAAAAGACTTAAAAAAATGAGTAATGTCTTAAGATTCCATTATTGTAAAAGACTTAGATAGAATTAGAAAAAAGATTGAAAAATAAATTAAATATAACTTGAATAAGTATGTATAGTAATTCAATGAATTTAGTTTGACCAAAATTAGTAAGTGGAAGGATCTAGCATATTACTTCCAAAACATTCATGACATAATGAAAGAAGATATGTTCCCTTCTAAAGTTGAATGCATAGGAGATTCTTGGCCTAGAAATTATCACAACATACCACTACATAGATATCTACATAAAATCATTCATGGTAAGACCCTCAATTTTGGAGTGGGATCTACAGATACATATGTTTGTCCAAGAAGTAAAAGAATAAAGTTGAATTTAATCCAACTCAAGATGTGTGAGTTAGAGATATGTTATTTGTCAAACCTAATGATTCTATAAGAGTGGACTATACAGTATGGGTTACTAGATATAAAAGAAATATTGAGATACTATAAAAAATGGGGATATAGAATGAAGTGTCAATGTTGCTTAGTTTATCCCATTTCATGCAGGGAAAAAAGATGCAAAAGAAGCATAAATTTATTCAAGCTACTTGGACAAGAAATGGAAGCCAAACCCAATAGAAACATCTTTACCATCCATACTCATAAATATTATCATCTACGCTTGGAAACCAAATAAAAATTGGAGAGGTCATACACTTGTTATCACTAATTTTTTGAAATGCATTGTAACAAACTATTTGAATGCATCATCCCACTAGGCACTAACAAAAGTAGTGATAAAAGGATTGGAAAATTTGAAATGGTGTTTCCTTAATTTTGAAATGAGAAATATGAATGTCTTTTTTCAAAATTTAGTCGATTTTTTGAGAATGTATAATGTTTTATTGTTTTATTTATTTATATTTATTTTTAGTGGCACTTCACATTTTGGATCTTGGAAAATAAACTTTGGCATTTAAGTTTTATATTTTATACTAAGATAATATAGTATTTTAGTAACTATACATCTATTTAATAGAATTTGAGTATAGAACATTCACTTCACATTTTCGTGATTCAAAATGGTCTTTAGCTTTTGCAGATTCCAAATAGCCAAATCGTATTTTAAAAATCATGAAAACCTCTTCAACTTTTTGGTTTTTCAAATTAAACTTCACATTTTGTATCCTTCAAAATGATCTTTGACAAATGGTCTTTGTAATTTTCACATCTGATAATTTACACTTCATATTTTGTGTCTTGTAAAATACACTTCGACATTCCTATGTATACAAAAAGGCATTTGGGGTTTACACCTCAAAATGTCCTACTTGCACATCAAGATTTATTCTTCAGCATTTGCATATCAATAAATGTTGTTTGGATTTTTAATTTATCAAATTACACTTCATACAAGCACTCAAGATTGTGCCATGTGGCACAATATTGGTGACTCAACTATGCAGAAGGATGACTAGTCAAAAAAAAAGTCCCAAGCAATGCAACCACTTGAGATTGTAACACTTCTTAGTAACTCAACTATGTGTGAGATTATATTAATAATATAATAATAAAACACCCATGATTGATATGTGGCATGTATATAAATACAAGATAAACTTTTATGGTTGTGAGGATGTCACTCGAATCAGATTAAATAGATAGTTCATGATCCAATCAACTAATGACATGTGGCATCCTAATCATCCTAGGAATTTTAAATCACATATCATATAAGCACCTAATTGATGTATTTTTTCCTTAAGAAATAAACTACCAAGTCTTATTATCTATAAATGCATGGTTTATCAACCAATTTAAATGGTCGCATAATTTGGTCTTATTAAAAATATATAATATAGATGTGATTTATTTATAATAAGTCCAAGTAATTCTTGATGAAGTCCAATTTATTTATGATAATTTTCAGCTATTAATTATTTATGATCATTTTAAATAATTTGGAGGTATCACAAATGCATTAGATAGATGTGATTTATTTATAATAAGTCCAACTTAATCTTGATATAGTCCAATTTAATCCTGATATAGTCCAATTTATTTCTGATAGTTTTTGAAGATTTGGACTATTGATAATTCTATACTATCTAAAATAGTCTTTCACTCCTAATCTTCCTCTCTACATCAACACTTCACTTTAAGGTTGTGAAAGATTATTGGGTTAGGAAGATTAATCAAGAGGTTAGATGATGATACTAATCAATAGACAACTCACTAAACCTTCACACTCCACTTATACACTTCACATAACCTACAAAGAAGTTTTAAAACTGAATATGAATGATAGAAAAGGACAACATGCCAATGCAAGCTAAGAAAACACTTGATAAGATCAACTAGTCATGTACAAATACTAAAACTAGTCAAATGAGGAGGTAAAATCATTAGTTTCTCATTGATCAAAGGATTAAAAATGGGTAGGTATTTTCCATACCCAAGTGGAGGATGAATAAAATGCCTACCAAGATTGAATTTATAGAGAAATGAGATAGAATAAGAGAGAACAGTTTTAGAAGATATTAAAAGACAAATTTTACTCTCTTGGTGATGCTTCATCTCCCAAATGGTGTATGAGTCTTGATGTTTACTTGATACCTTGTATTCTTCTTCAAAGTATCACCTTCTCTTGGATTTTGAATGGTCAATTTGCACTATTCATCATCAATTCATGTTTAACTAATATTTATCTACTCATTGACACTTTTAACTTGTTTAGGAAACTCTTAAAACTGACATTGCTTTCTTGAGTTATTTTCCTCAAATGAGAGTTACAATCAAGAAAAAAGTTGGAGAACAGTTTTAAAAGATATTAAAAGACAAATTTTACTCTCTTGGTGATGCTTCATCTCCCAAATGGTGTATGAGTCTTCATGTTTACTTGATACCTTGTATTCTTCTTCAAAGTTGCCCCTTCTCTTGGATTTTGAATGGTCAAGTTGCACTCTTCATCATAAATTCATGTTTAACTAATATTTATATACTCATTGACACTTTTAACTTGTTTAGGAAACTCTTAAAACTAACATTGCAATTATTATTACACCTCTTAGGTGTCTTAAAACCCACTTGGCCTTACTATGCCTATCTTTGCTTGCAAGTGTCAAATATTGACTTTGTCTTCATAAATACAAATATTCTCCATGAAATACATATACATATCTTAAAATACTTGAAACAACTCATTTATATGTATTGAACACTTACCGATATCTCATTTTGTACCTAAAGTTCTCATTTGGCCTTAATTCCATATAACCCTAAAAACATGCAAAGCTCCTTGTGTAGGACAATATACAAATGGTCTTGTAAAATTAATGGTATATTTGAGTACCCAATATTCCCTTATAGATCCATTCCAAATTTTATGACCTTAAAGCAAGTGGAAGTGTCTTTTTTATGCTGACCTCTCTCGAATTAGGCCTCTAGGACTTGATGTTGAGTTCTTGCTCTAAAGACCTCTATCACATTTCAAACATCCAAAAAGTGTGTGATTCACTTTACCCAGTATATTACCATGTTTCATGTCAAATTTGAGGACCTGAGACCCTATGTAGATAGGTGAACAATGAAATGGCTAAAAAAACTAACCTTCCACAAGCCTTTTTACACTGCCTTCAAGAATTAGACTTGGTTGAGAACTTCTATGATGACATGTAGATATTTTTAGATTTTAGGATGTATAATACACCTCAATCCATCCTCTCCAAATATTTTACATCAGTTTAGGATCTTTTATACCCTAATTTGAACCTAAAACTTCAAAACACTACAACATTTATTAAATCTGTACAGTTGTAGGTATAATAAAATATCACGGTGATGGTATTCCTATAGTGAATAATGATATTAAAGTTTTTCAAAATTCAATAAAATTATTTTCAAGTGATTAATATATCAATCTCTCTCAATTAGTCAATTATGGCCTTATTTGCAGCCTCTTAGTGCCTTAGAGTCTTGGCAATGATTCATAAATAAGAGGCCACTAACTTGATAACCAATGCCTAAATCTTTTAGGTAACAAACCTTGATTACCACCCCTAATATATTTTTTAACCATTAATATTTTCAATAAATATCTAAGTATAAGTTAATGCCCCTCAGGTTCATAGATTAAGTCTAGTGAGGTCTAGAGAAAATTAGGCTTGAAAATGTTATTTTTGAGTTTGGTTTTAGCTCTAAACACCTTGGTGAGGTCTATGTCACTCACAATTACATGTCCAAATTATCATATTTTCCACTTCTCCTCTATACCTACTATATCCTTCATTTTCTTAGGCTAGGGTTCTTAAGCAAACCTAAGTTAATGACCCTAGCTGATAGTGTTTGACTATTTTATGCATTGATAAAGGGTATAAAACCTCTTAGAAAATTTATTTGAAGTATATATCACCTCATTATGGTCTTCATGTTCTCATATCACCCTCAAAAATCTACATTTATCACAACTATATATATAGAGAGGCATGTCTGTTTGGTTTAAGGCTCTATAGGCCTAAACAAACCTATAAGCCTTGCAATATTTACATTCACTATGAGGACTATATGAAATCAAATAATCATAAGAGAAACATTATAATATGAATTAATTTTCCTTATATCACGTTTTATTTCAAAAATAATCAACATCCTTCACTTGATTGGGAAAGCAGGCCTATAAGTGTTATATTGACTGTGTCTGCAAGGGATGAAGTGAGCCTTGAAAATATCATCCTCCCTTGACCTATCTTTAGTTTTATTCAAACCCAAATGACCTTTTATAATTTTATATCCATCTAAGATTAAAACCCACTATTATACATTTCATCTTTTCTCAAGTTTGAAAACCACTTGAGCTACATGAGCAAACATGTAGGTAGTCATTTGAGTCTGATTGAATTGAAAGTTTAGAGATATCTTCATAATTAGCTAGGATATTAAATTTTATTTATCAAAATATTGAGATTTATTTATCCTCTTTTTTATCCTCTACCACCTTTTCAATGATCTTGCATCTTTAAAATGACCATACACATGTGTCTTATGCCTGCTCAAGAGATCGTTGTAGGTAGTGATTGGGTGATTGGAGTGTTAAGCTTTGAAACCTAGCATTTTTAAACTAGATTATTAATACATTGGTAAAAATTTTAAATTAATTAGGGTTAATTCATAATCAACCTAGATTAATACAGTTTATTGGCATTTTCCTTTGTTTGATTATTCATGGAAAATAACATTACCCCTGCCTGTAGGTCTATTTATGGTATGTACCATTAGGTATTGAATTCACACTTATATATGATCTTATACCTATTCAATAATAGACCCATCACATTATCCTCAACATTTAGGTTTTAAAATTCAAGAGTTGATGCACATTTCAAACAATTTCTCATAAAATGCAAACCTACAGGTCTACAGACCTGTAGGTCTACATTTTTCATGCTTTAAGACTTATATGGTGTAGTATTGATATCTCTAAGCCTAAAACAATATTTACATTACTTTTTGACCTCCATAATGAGTTCAATACCTCACACAGTAATGGTAATGTAGGATTTAACCTTCATAACCACTTTGTAGTTATTCTCAATAACATAGTCTTTAAACATGGAACATGAATGCCATTGGAGGATTGGTACAGAATGACCAATAAAGTTAGAGATATTTTAATGGCATAGTATTATTATGAAAACATAAAACCATCCATTCTATTCATGACACCTATTAACTCCTCCAAAGCTTCAAATGCAATCTATGACATCTTTATCATGAAAGCTCTTCTTAATACCATGAAATATAACACATTCCAACCTATTGGAAACAAACATGGAATGACTATACATACCTATAAAAACCCTCTACAATCCCAACCATGCTTTAACAAACTTTAGATTGCATGAAAAATGTGTAAAACATGAGTTAATGGGGTTGACTAGATGTTTTTGACTACCTATCTTGTTAGCGATGGTTCATAAAGCTCAGACCCTAAAATACTAAAATATTTTCATGAATATTAATACCATGAGATTTTACTCCTATTCCTAGGATCATTTGATCCAACTCCTCTATATGTTCATGAAACAAGTAAAAACTTTTGTCCTTCTTGAGTTTGTGAAGAGCTCAACTGGGTTCTTGACTTTTTTATGCATTATTTAAACCATTAACACTTTTTTAATCTCATTTTACATGTTGGTAAGTTTAAAATAAATTGTTACGAACATTTTCACCTGAAGATAGATCATCTTGGCCATACAAGTGACTTGAAACTACTTCTTTTTGCATGATTTTCAATCTTTGGATGTTGGTCTTCCAATTTATATAACTCTGATTATTATTTGAATATTATATAACACCATTTATATTATAATATATATTTAAATTTTTTCCCTTGAGAATAATACTTATCATTCTTCAATTTTGGATTTTAAGGTGACTTAAAAACCTTGGCGTGTATGACAACATGATAAAAGAGTAATACATGAGTATATGACTTTAAAGGCATAAATAAAACTCATTTAGTGGTTCTTAAAAATTATTTTACCTTGAGCACACATTAATAAACCACATTATCTTATGAAATACCATGAAGACTATACAAATGCATGAAGGGACCAAAACCTTAAACAATGATAAACAAGGATTAAGCTAACCACTAAAAGACCACCACAAGACCAAATTAACAATATACAAACTAGGAGATCCCTATTACAAAGTTATAAACTATAGGGTATGACCTATTTTGACCTAGGGGTCAAATTTGGTCAACAAATTATTGATTTATAGGGGTAGCATGCTTGCAATGCTTACTAGACTAGTAGCCTTGTCCTTTCATTGGGTAATGGAGTCATTTGCACTCAAATTCAGATTAGATCAGACCTTGAACAAAACAAGATAATTGACTTGACCTCTAAACACACAAAATAAAAATAGCACAAACAAAATAAGGAAATAAGACACACGTGTTAGCTAAGCACTTAGGGAACACAAAACACAATAAAACAACAAATATATACAAATGACCTAAAAATATCTTCTTCTTCCTATCAAAAGGGAAGATTATGAGATCATTTTCTCCATGAGGTGAAGAATAGCATAGGCAAGTTGCCTCTTGGACCTTGCTCTTGTTAGCTTTACCCTTGTATTAATTGTCAATCCTCTTGGCATGCTTTCAAGTGAAGTAAAAGCAATAAACTAATCACCTATGAAGATGAACCCATCAAGTGCTTCAATATCCTTCTCATTATGCTTATTGATGTTTGAATGTACCTCAAACATGAAAATCTCTTGGCTTAGAGGATAAACATCACCGTTAGCTTCTATAGGCTCTATGAAATGATGTATTTAGGTTGATTGGGGCATAAAAAATATGACATTCCCCTAATTTCATTTTTTTACAAAGGAGGTACACCCTTTTTTTTAATTTTTGAACCTCAAGCTTGTGCCTAAGCCTCAAGGGCCTCTACCCTTCTAATTTCTCATTTAATTTTTCTTGAATCTCAAATTTATATCTTAATCCCTTCTAATTTTTTCCCCTCTCTTCGCATTTATCAAGTGTAGATTTGAGTATGCACTTTGGAGTTGCATCCCACCAACAAAATTCAGCATTTGGGTTGCTACAAGTCAGGTATGTTGATTTTTAGATTTTAATTTTTTCATTTCTATTTATATTTATTTATGAAATTAGGGTTTAAAATTTAAGTTTGCATTATATTTTCTTGCATTACCTTAAAAAAACTTATATTTTTATTTAAATCTAGATACACAAGTTTGATTGATCCATTACATGAATAAAATGTTAGACAAAACCCTAAATAGTTTGATTTTGCATAAGAAGAAGTTCAATTGTATGAGTAATACAATTGAAAATTTTAATAATCATTAATGGTTTACATCACTCTTCAACTGGTAGTGCATGCATTTCACTTGCCAATATACTAGAGACTATTTTTAATTAAGTGGTAAATTTAACTTTGCAACTTGATGCAATGTTGCATTGAAGAGAGGCCATGAAATAATTTTATCTAAAAAAATTTCAAGTGTCACTTGCCAATACACTAGATACTATTTTTAATGAAGTGGGAAATTTAACTTCGTAACTTGATGCAATGTTGCATTGAAGAGAGGCCATGAAATAATTTTATCTAACAAATTTTCATATGAATATGTTAAGAAATAATAACAAAATATGTTATGTGCGCTTTGTTTGTTGAGCTTAGAACTAGCCAAACTCCACCAATGAATTACAAACATATTAGTATTGATTGATGTGTTCATGAAGAGATGAAAAATAAATGTTGGGATAGGTGGTGGATAGTGTTTGATAAGCCTCCATATAATAATAATGAGGTTTTGTTATAATTTTTGAGAAAATTGTATTGTGAGTTTGTGTTTCAATAAATTACAAACTATTTTGACATTAAGGCCTCCCAAGGTTTGGGAGGTGGGTCTTCATTTGATAGACCTGGTGCTAGGTGAGACCAAAACTATCATAACCAAAATTAGAGAAATATAAGGATAATATCACATGCCTCCATTCCTAAAAATTTTCAATATAATGTATAGATGGACACCCTTGAGGTTATTAAAATTTTGACACAAGTTATGATTGAGCATGGTATGCATACACTTAAGACATATACTCATCCTCCAGGTGGTCCTAGTGGTAATGGAACTAGTGGTATTGGTGGTAATGGTATTGGTCATAGTGGCAGTGGTAGTAGTGGTTTTGATTAGTTTGGTAAAGGTTTTAGTGTCCCTCCTCCAACTCATGTTACAATTCTTGTGCATCATTGAACATCATTTGGGAGGAAGTGTACAAGACCTCTTATTCAAGTGTGACATACATAGAGTACATTTATGGAAACTAGTATGCTAGAGCATATGCCACTTGTACATGCTTCATCAGTGCATGACACTATCATGCTAAAGAATATGCCACCTATAGATGCTTCAACATCTCATGGCACTAATATGCTATCCACTATGCCATATGTATTAGCTTCATTGACTCTTATCAGGATACGTCAACCTGTTATGCAAGAGTTATCAACTTCACCATATGTATTTGATAAATATGTTTAATTCTAATTATAGTTTGTTTATGTTTGTAAAACAATATTAAGTTTATTTTCTAGTATGTGTTTACTTAATTGACTAATTTATTTGATTGAACTTGTTATTTGTTGCTTGTCTAAATGATTAGTGATATTTTAGGTATCTCAATGGGCCTTGACTCTATTATAGAGGTTTAAATTGGCATGGGCGTAGCCTATACATAGGTTTGGAAAATTTTAAATTAAATATTTATTCATGTATGCATATTGTCCTTTTGAAGAAAAAATTATGTTTTAAGATATATATTATATTCATATATTTTTATCATGTTCATTAGATGAACACATTATTCATTTATTGGTTTTATAGATGATGAGGGATGTTATGGGCACCCCTCATGGATGAGAAGAAGGTATTTTTGATTTTGTGTCTACATTGGAGGATCCACTATCTCTATATTACGTCATGATTTCGGGAGGGAGACTGGTGAGAACACATAGTAAAATTGTTTTTAACTTTAAGCAATGATATTCTATGTCATATTTACATAATTGTATACACATATAGATGTAACGATATATGTATGCTCCATAATATTCCCCATCATGGGTGTATATGTAGTCTCACATCCCTAAACAACCATTTATGTGGAATATGATGAGTGTAGAATCATTTTACAAAATTTTGTTCATGAAAAAATTATCAAATTTTCAACAAACAATTTTAATGCATTAATTTTTATATTTCATATGTTGTGTAGACACAACAATTTCTTAGTGATTATCAATAAATTAAGGGATGAATCACATGTTAAGAGGAGAGTATCTCCTCATATTGAACCATACAACACCCTTGACTCTATGTCTATGCCAACAAAGAATAATTTATTTGGAGGCAATGAGGAGAGGGAGAGTTAGTTGTTGTGCTAAGGGTCTAGTTGTAGGCACAATTAATTTTGTATGATGATATGGCCCACATTGTATGCCCATATGGTTTATTTTTTATATGTACATGTTATGGTCTAAATTTTTTCTTTATATATGTCTTTTTTTATGTTGAATTATGACAGAACTCTGCATGTGTCACATATATACTATATGACTATATGATTCCTTTACTTATGCATATTTTATATTTTGACCATTTAATGTTTACATATATTATTGGTTAATGATCATTATTAATTCATATGGGATTAAAAAAATCCACATTATTCTCTAAGTTAGGTTCTTCATCATTATGTATATTTTACATTTACAAGTGATATTTACTATTTTACTTATTTCATTTACATTTAATTACATATCAATTTGTAATTGTGATGTAAGAGGACTTCTGATCAGTTTCATGGACATAAATATTATAAGTTTTACTTTATCATAGTTGTTAGGAGGTCTAGTGATGTAGGATAAATTTACTATTTACTTGTTTCATTTACATTTAATTACATATCACTTTGTAATTATGATGTAAGTAGACTTGTGAACAATTTTAGGGATGTAAATATTATATGTTGTAATTGATCATAGTTGTTAGGAGGTCTAGTGATGAAGGAACAATTTACTATTTACATGTTCCATTTACATTTAATTAAATATCAATTTATAATTTTGATGTATGTGGACTTATGATCAATTTTAGGGATGTAAATATTATAAGTTGTACTTAATCATAGTTGTTAGGAGGTCTACTCATGATGCAGGAGCATTTTGACAACATGTAATAAGTTCATTGTTTAAGTATCTTAGAGTTCATATAGGTTTTATTTAATCAATAAGAGACCTGACTTGGCCTTAAAAGAGTGAAATATAGATCCTAATGGTACTTTGGGTTTTTCCCACAAAAATTTTACTTTGAATTTTCAAATATGAATATGTAAGATTATGGATAAATTGTAATGCTTTGTAAATTATTAAAAGTATAATAGGTTTAGAATGGTGTTATACATGTCTATAAATGGTTCTAAATGTCTTGAATATTATATTTTTCAATAGGGTCTTCAATATCATAGTTGTCCATAGGGTCTAAAAATAGTTTGTTAGTTAAATTTTTAAAGAAAACTGAATCAAATAAAAAAGAATTTGAGACAAGTTTACAAAATTGTTAAGTTTAGTTGGGATATAAAAAAGAGATAGACATAATTAATAACTAGGGGGAGATGTAAAAGGATTAATTTAAGATTTATAATGACAATAATCATCATTAACAGGGTTAGAGAGAGTGATGCACAGTTTGCTAGTTCATAATAGGGTCTATAATACAAAAAAATTTATTATTAAAAGATATATTACTTGGATCTTGTGTAATATTTTTATTAAAATAAATTTTTGGTATGTATATTTTAGGTTGATTAAGGAAAGTGTTTGGTTTCAATCCCCAAAACATATTTTACCTTATGTTATTGAAGATTGAGTTTCAGACTACCTGTAGGTGTCCATTTTCCAAGACAACCAAGTATAGATTAGGATGATATTTCTTGTTAATGATGTCAAAACTTTATTTGGATTATTTATTCCCTTTTTTATTGCTGAAAAACCTTTATAAATTATATTTTTAGGGTGTGTAAAGGTGTATTTATTTTTTTGACTTACTGAGTGATCTATTAGGCCTAGAAGCCTAAAATAGGGTTTTAGAGTTTTGGACCTAATCTCTTAAGAAACCAACAATTCAAATTAGTTTCTTACTCATTTTAAATTAATAATATAATATTACATACTTAAAAAACCATATATATTTATAAAATATTTGAAAATTAAAAAATAGTCATTTATACAAAGAAGAGCGTTTGAAAAAATAGAGCTAAGAAAAACTTTCGTCTATAGATTAAGTAGATACACTTAAATAGCAAAAAAAAAAAAAACATTATTCTAGAGGAAGAATTAGTTCTTCCATACAAATAATAAAATGGGAAAAATGATGTGGCTAAAGTATATTTCATCGCTCTTCCATAGAAAATACCAATCAGATCCATTTGTAGACACACCTAAATGATAACTTTTGTTACTTATGCAGTTAGTCCCTAAAATGTTATATGCACCACAGATTCCAAATCAATAAGTTTTAAGATTTATGTAGCTTATTAAAAAAATGTAGTAATAAATTATCTTCAAAAGTGGTGTATAAAATTTACCATAACTAAACATTAAAATGATTCCCCAACTCAAAGAATTCAGATAACAACTTTTGGAATGGTCTACATCACAAAATAAAACTAGTTGCTACCTCCCTATCCTCAAACAAAGAGCATAAAACAAAAAAGGTAAATCAAAGAAACATTAAAGTATTATTGAAAATTTTAACTCATAATTTTTTAGTTTATGATTTATTTCTCACAAATTAGACCTCCCTTGACAGTCTAGAATCTTTTAGTGATAGTCTAACTAAAAATTCATTAGAAACTCATTAAAAAATAGACTTGAAAAGAGTGTGCTCAAAGTGAAAGAGTAAGAAGTACCAAAGGTCATCATGATTCAAGAGCATCATACATCAGGGTGTATATAGTGTGTTTTTGGTAATAAATAGTCTATCATGGATTTAAGTTGTTTTTAATACTTGCACACCTTACCTTTCATGTTTCAGGTAGTTCAAAGCTTTAGACAAACCGTCAAATCCTCCTCTAACTTTAGTCACAAATTATGTAATAACTATGAGGGCTATAAATGAGATGTTATCTCTTACACATTCATATATGAGTCCTCTAATAAATCCTAGGAGGATTCTCTCTAACTCAAGATGTGGCAATGAGATTTCTCTTGTGGCCAAATATCTCAAAATGGGTCAAAAGCTGGTCAGTGGAGGTTGTATACTATGAATCATTAGCCCAATCAATAAACCATCTATATGAAAACATCTAAATTAGAATTTTAAGGCTACAATTATTATTTTTTGGTCTTATTTGGGCCTTGAGATTAAAGGTTACAGTTGATCGGACACATCCCTTAAGAGAATCCACTCATCCTTGAATGTGAAAAATGAGCAAACTTCTATCACACTTTCAAGAGAACCATGAGGTATAGATAAAATTCATCAGCTCCCACATGTGCGTGGATGAGTTATCTAATAAAACTCATGATTATTTTATCTAACTTGAGATGAATGAGATATGGAAATGAGGTTTCTCTCATAGCCAAATCTCTCAGAATAGGCCAAAAGTTGGTCAGTGGGGATCGTATATTATGACTCATTATCCCAATTAATAAATCACCTATGTAGACATATCTATATGGGAATTTTAAGGATATAAAGGAATTTATATAGTCTTGGTCAGGCCCCAAGATTGAAGTTGTAGTTGATCAGAGGCATCCCTTAAGAAAATCCATTCATCCTTGAGTGTACAAAATGAATAAACTTTAGTTACACATTATAAGAGAACTATAAAGTCTAGAGATGAATCATCAAATAGTAAATATGAATATATGAGTCCTCTAATAAATCCTAGGTGGATTTTATCTAAATAAAGATAGATGAGACACAATAATAAGGTTTCTATTATAGCTAAATCTCTTAGAATGGGCCAAAAGTTGGTCAGTGGGGAACATATATTCTAACTCATCAACCTAATTGATGGACCATTTATACAAACATGTCTAGATAAGAATTTTAAGGCTAAAACAATCATTATCCAGTCTTATTCAGGGTTAGGGAGTAAAGGTTTCATTTGATCAGACACATCCCTTAAGATAATCCACTCATTCTTGAGCATGAAAAATGAGTGAACTTCTATCACGCATTGTAGGAGAACTACGAGGGCCAAAGATGAACCATTAACTCTTACACATGCACGAATGAGTCTTTTAAGAAATCTAAAGAGGATTTTATCTAAATTTATATGGATGAGACATGGAAATGAGGTTTCTTTCATAGTTAAATTTCTTAGAATAGGCTAAATTTTTTTCAGTGGAGCCATATATTCTGACTTATTATCCCAATCGATGAACTATCTATGTAGGCATATTTGGATGGGCATTTTAAGTCTAGAATATTCATTATCCAGTATTAGTCAAGCCCTAAAATTGAAGGTCACAGTTGATCATATGCATCCCTTAAGAGAATATACTCATCCTTGAGTGTACAAAATGAGTGAACTTCTATCACGTGTTATAGGAAAACCATGAGGGATAGAGATGAACCATTATCTCCTAAATGTGTAGGCCAAGAGGATTTTATCTAACTTGAGATATATGAGACATGGAAATTAGGTTTCTCTCATTGTCAAATCTCTCAAAATGGGCTAAAATGGTTAGTAGGGGTCGTATATTCTAAATTGTTAGCCTAATTAATGAATCATCTATATAGACAAATCTAGATAGCTTTTTTAAGGTTAGAATGGCCATTGTCCAATATTTATTAGGCCTTGGGAGTGAAGGTTCTAGTAGACCTTACGCATCCCTTAAGAGAATATACTCATCCCTGAGTGTGTAAAATGAGTGAATTTTAATTGCATGTTTTAGGAGATCCATGAGAGCTAGAGATGAACTATCAGCTTCCACATGTGCAAGGATGAGTATTATAATAAATATTAGGAGGATTTTATATAAATTAATATGGATGATACATGTCAATAAGGTTTCTCTCACAATGAAATATCTCAAAATGGGCTACAAGTTGGACAATAGGGGTCATATATTCTGACACATCAGCCCAATTAATGAACCATCTATGTAGGCATATATATAGGTGTTTTAAGGATAGAATGACCATTTTAAAATCTAAATAAAATGTTAGGAGTGAAGGATTCATTTGATTAGATGCATCCCTTAAGCAAATCCACTCATCCTTGAGTATACAAAATGAGTGAACTTTAATCACATATTACAAGAGAACTATGAGAGATAGAGATGAATCATTAGCTCCTACACGTGCATGGGTGAGTCATATAATAAAGTGTAAGAGTATTTTATAAAAATTGATATTGATAATATGTGGCAATGAGGTTTTTCTCATAGCCAAATCTCTCAAAATAGGCTAAAATTTTGTCAGTGGGGCTGTATATTTTGACTCGTTAGCCCAATCGATGAATTGTCTATGTGGACACATCTAAATGGGTGTTTTAAGGATATAATGACCATTTTAAAATCTCTTAAATCCATGAGAGCTAAGATTATATGTGATTATATGCATCCCTTAAGAGAATCCACTCATCCCTGAGTGTGCAAAATGAATGAACTTCTATCACATGTTTAGGAGAACTATGAGGGCTAGAGATGAATCATCAAATCCTACACATGTATGGATGAGTCTTACAAGAAAACCTAAGAGAATTTCATCTAAATAGAGAGTAACAAGATATGGAAATGAGGTTTTTCTCATAGCCAAATTTCTTAGAATGGGACAAAAGTTGGTTAGTAGGGGCCATATATTCTAAATCATTAGCCCAATTGATGAACCATCTATACAAACACATTTATATATGGATTTTAAGGCTATAATGGAAATTATATGGTCTCATCTGAGCCCTAGAAGTGAAGGTTCAAATTGATTGTATGCATCCTTTAAGAGAATCTACTCGTCCTTTAGTATACAAAATGAGCAAACTTTTATCATACGTTGTAAGAGAACTGTGAGGGATAGAGATTATCCTTTAGCTCCTACACATGCATGGATAAGTCCTCTAATAAATATCAAGAGTATTTTATCTACATCAATATGGACAATATGTGGTAATGAGGTTTCTCTCATAGCCAAATCTCTCAAAATAAGCAAAAAGTTGGTCAGTAGGGGCCATATATTCTGACTCTTTAGCCCAATCAACAAACCATATACATGAACATGTCCAGATGGTAATTTTAAGGCTATATATTAACCGTTATCTCTTACATGTGCATGTATGAGTCTTCTAAGAAATCTTGGGAGTATTCTCTCTAACTCAATACCATAATTAAGACATATATAAGACTATTTTTGTATTTTATTGAAAGAACAAATAAAGAAAAGGTAAAAACCTATTTTCTTAAGGTATATAACATTAATAATTTAAATAAAATAATATTATCTACTCATGAAACCAACCACATGAAGGTGGAAGTTCATCTGGTACCACTAACCTACATTAAAATTGTTGGTAAAAAATTTAAATAAAAATAAACACAATGATAAAATAATTGAAGATTAAAATACATTAAATCAAATAACTTTACTATATTAATTTTAAAGACAACATAAACTTACCAATTCAATCTAATGTACCTTTAGGATCATCTATGTTTACAATTATTTCAATAATCACTTCATGGTTAGATTCACACACTTTCCATAAAGTACTATTGTGAGGCTTTCTATGATATTTGATCATTTGAATATTTGTATCAATAACCATATTTGAATAATGAAGCATCACCCTATGTGTTTTAAATTCCTCAAATAACAATTATTATTATTATTTTATTGTAGTACCTATGAAGCCAAGTTTTGGTAACCACTACGAATCTAGTAGGATAAATTAGCTCTTCTCCATCCATAACATTTGTGGTTAATTTTTTTTTGGCCTCTACATATTGACAAAGTATTAGTTTGTTCTCTCATCATTTTCCTTAGGTCCAATTATTTCAACAGAATGCTCTACATTTAAAGTATAATCAAATTGTAATCACATCTAGGAAAAAATAAATATATCACTAATATCTAAATAAGGTTGCATATTTAATTAAATAATAAATTATACCTGGTTACACAAGATCTAAGATGTGGTCAAAATCAATTGATGATGCCATTTCATGATCCATCAATTATTGGAGTGAATGTCTAGTCTCTATAGGTGCTATGGGACTACAATAACATTTGTCAACCTATTATTTTAACTCATATTCATTCCAATTAAATTCCATAGATGCGGGAAAAAAACATGCTATATCCCTAGTATAAATAGTCCATGAAATTGAATTTAAGCTTTGAATGGAGTGGAAAACACTTGATCCAGGTACTATACTATAATATTCATATATTGTCTTGTGTTTTTCATCTACTAACCAAAATAATCTTCATATGAGAGGATGTTTATCCAATCCATGACAAATATTTTCATTACACCAAGTCACTAATACTTGTAGCATTGAAAAAATTAGAACCATCCTTTTGATTTACTTGCTCTCTTTTAAGGGCTCTTTTTACACATGCACCTGGACCATCATGTTCCCCTTTTCCATGCCCAGCCTCAAATAATCTTCAAAAATGTTGAATGTCATTCTTCTTATGTATTCTACTTAGCTAGTAAAACATTTAAGAATTATTAAATTACATTGCACAATTGTCTAACCAAAATTAGTGTGTATCAAACATGTTTCTATTACATTCATATTTATATAAAATATCTCAAAACAATCTTGGATAAACTCTATAAAATATGATCTATCATCACTCATATAAAAGTGGCACTCCCTCAAAATCTTTCTATTGTCATATGTGTTATCATGTGCATGTCTGAATGTAATATGAACAAAAATTAGAATTTGAATTGAATTATAGTATTGGGATTGAACCTCATTATGTGTTTGTAGTGTGTAGTTCTAAGTAAATTCTACAAGTAAAACAATGGTGTTAACAGGGAAGTTATCTCTGCATACCTTGAATTGATTATCTAACCATTTTGATTTATGTATGTGCCTTGAATATTGGTAGATAATATTCTTCTTGAATTCAAACATGAAATTAGATACAAAAAAATTGGTTGTAACCAATTCACATCTTGATGACTCTTTTCCATATTTTAAAACATACTTTACAATTTTTACTTCTTATAATCGACTAGTTACTTTCTGAATTCATGTGAAATTTCTTCATGTATCCGACTCGTCAAATTTGACAAACAACCACAACTGTTACATGTTCTATCTAAAAATTATTTGGAAAAAAAATTATCCCTTGATTATTTTATATAAATGAATTTGGATTAATTCTCTTGATGTCTTAGGCGGGGAAGACACCATACATTTGTGCAAAATCTTGTCAGTATGTAAAGTACAACATATATGACAAAAATGTCTGAAATGCATAGAAATTTCAACATGTACCCTAGAACATGTGGTGTGTGTTTGATTTATTTTAACATATGAAGGCTTGCACATCTCAAATTAACTTTGGCTAGTTATCAATTGGCCATTAAATTTTTCAATACAATTTTTTTAAAATTTTGTTTGGGTCATTTCTAAGAAATGTTTTACTTGTGGGTCAAAGTTTTTTTACCCTTTTGTTATTTAAAAAATATATTTTACATTAGATGAGACCCTTGTGTTATCATGCCAAAAAATTTCAATCAATTGTCTTGTTCCTTCAACTAATACCTTATCTGTTCATGAGAGTCTACCACTAAATGCCCAACAATCAATGAGTGAAGGTTCATCAAGACTTTTTCTTATTTTTAAGAAATTTATTAGATTTTTTCTATTTTAAGTTCAAGGATTTAATTATTTCATTAAGAATTCAAGATTAAGATTTTGACTTACTCACTACATATACCATTCTTGTCTTGCCACATTACTATCTTTTTTCCAACTTTTATTGCTTATTGCCATAAATACATTAAATAAATTCTTTAGTACTGTACTATTTATTACCTCCATGTTGAATATTCTTAACCCTAAAGTATGCATCACATGGTGATTTTTTTTCATTTTCATTAATTGAACAAATAGTTGACATTATTTTATATAGGTTTTATTCTCAAATGCATAGTCCCATATGTATGCAATCAAAAATGCATCATTTCTATAAATCAATCTTAATTCAGAGAAGATAGATCATACTTACACTTTTGATTGGGGGTATATTAGATAATAAAGAACATGACAAATATGGGGATCTTCTAGACCCAATTATGGGATCTATTATCACAATAGACCATGATAGGGAGGATTCCAAAGCCTCTAGTCAAACACAATCATGAAATAAACCTAACTAAGCCCTATGTTTTATATTTACTAAACTAATAACAAGTAAAGTTTAATTTATTTCTCACCAAAGCTTGTGGAACAATATGGGGGTTAGTAAACAAACAAACATGCATAGGATAATCTTAATTAATGTATGTATGAGTAAGACCCTAATACTTGAAGAAGAAGAGTAATATTATTCAAAGCCAATACTTATGCTACTTCTATCTACTAAAGAGATGAGAAAAGTTAGAGAATACTTACCTGAAAGATGAACCCATTGAGACTCAATATCTCTCTTGGACAAAGGGGATTTATAAGATGTTTTTGTGGTTTTTAAAGATTATTAAGAAAGGCCAAATCATCCAAGAATTCTCCACAAGACTAGATTCTCCAAGCAAAAACCCTCAGCTAAGACTCCTCAAGTAGAATGGTGGAAGAAAATATTGTAAAAAAGCACAAGTGAATAATAAATATTGTTAATTTATAAATAATGATGAAATGATCTTGTATATATAGGAAGATTTAACCCTATGCCCTTATAAAAGTTTTAGTCAATAGGGTCAACCCAGTTGACCTAGTACAGTTAAGGATAAAAATTCACTAGGTCACAGGGTATGTCAACCAAGAGCTAACCTAGACCCTAAATGAATTTTACATAAAATAGTACAAGGTTGACCTAGTTTACCCTATTGGATAATTTTTTGAAAGGGTTTAGATTTAAATTTGCCTATATATACAAGATCATTTCATCATTATTTAAAAATGAACAAGAGTTATTATTTTCTTGTGCTTCTTTACAATCTGTTCTTCCACCATTCTACTTGAGGAGTCTTAGCTTAGGGTTTATACTTGGATAATATAATCTTCAAGAGAATTCTTGGATGCTTTGGCCTTTTTTAGTTATCCTTACAAAACACAACAACCTCTTGTGAAGCCCCTTTTACAAGGGAGAGATTGAGTCTCAATGGGTTCATCTTTCATGTAAGTATTCTCTAACTTTGTTCCTCTCTTTAGTAGATAGAAGTAGCATAAGTATTATCTTCAAATAATATTAATCTTCTTATTCATGTATTAGGTTCTTACTCATACATAGATTAATTAAGATTTTCCTATGCATGTTTGTTTGTTTACTAACCCCCATATTGTACCACAAGCATTGGTGAGCACTAGATTAGACTTTACTTTACTTGTAATTAGTTTAGTGAAGATAAAACATAAGTCTTAGTTAGGTTTTTTATATTATTATGCTTGAATATAGGGTTTGAAACCTTCCCCAACATGGTTTATTGTGATAAGATATCCCCTAGTTAGGTCTAGTGGATCCCCATATTGTTTATGTTCTCAATTATCTAATGTATTGCCAATCAAAAGTGTAATTATGATTTATATTCTTTGGGTTAAGATTGAATTATAGACATGATACATTTCTAATTTCATGCACTCTAGTGAACGCAATGTGAATCTAACCCTTGTAGGTTTTCTATCATATTTTTAATTATTTTATCATTTTATTTATTATTTTTTTGTATTTGTGTTATTGGGTCAATAGTGTTGGTATAGTTTCTAACATATATGCACAGGTTAAACACAAAATCACATTAATATGACTCTATTCTATTTTTTTAGTTTTTTCATCAAGTATAGGCTACTAGGTTGACACAGTACACTTTCTATAATTCCAAATAGGCTACTAAGTTGACTATGTCGACATAATACATTTTCAAACTTCTAGATGGGCTACTAGGTCTACCCTGTCCACACAGTACACTTTTATACTTCTAAAAAACATAATAGGTTGACACTACTAACATAGTATTATTTACATGTTTTAGCAAATAGGGAACTATAGAACTAGGTCAACCTAGTCAACATAGTTGGTAGAAGTTTCAATTATAAATTAAGGTACTTCAACAACAATCTCACTTTCCTTTGCATCATGAAACCCACCAAGATCATTTTCTCTCCTTCTCTATCATTTCTATTATTAATTATAGTTTTATTTTTCACAAATTTTAGTCTTTAAAACTGCCCTTATATAGCAAACTAAGTCCATTCTATCAACCCTAGTTTTGTATTATGTCTTCTATCTAGAAGACTAGGTTGACACTGTTGACATAGTTAATTGACACACCCTTGCTTTAATAGTATAATAACAACACTATTGATTGTGTTCTATAATATTTTCATACATTGTCATCTGAAATGACACTATACTATGTTTTAAAGTTGAAATTAACACTTATATGCTAGTAATTATCTCAGACTTTCACCCTTTGTTGCTTGCATGCTTAGAATAGATCATATAGTCTAATTAGGTGGTTTTTTAATATACCATTTACTTGTAATATTTTTATCTTTTATACACACACTACCAATCACATAATATTAAAACATATTTCAATAATTGTCTACCCAAGGCCTACCTACTTAGATTTCATCACCAGGGGGGAAGCTAACTTGGTTTTTTGGCCAAGTATAAACATGTGGTTAATTTTGTATATTGAAAAATAACCAAACACCTTTATCACTATTATGTGTGAAGTGAGGGGGTAGGCCCCAATACCAAGCCAGTACCATTACCAACATATATCCCTTTCAACCTAAGCATCCTGAAACCATCCATAAATTACTTTCTAATTCCTTGATTACATCCAACTTCTTATCACACTTAAAATTGTACTTTAATAATCTAAAAAAATTTAGGATGACCACTTAGTTAGCATTTTCTTTCCAAGTTGACTATTTGTTCTTTCTTAATTTTATGTTGTATTGCAAAAACTTGTATTGGCCAATGTTGGTGCAAGGTTTTGTGTTGTGTGCCTTAATTGGATCATCCTCATTGATCTAATTGACTGTGCATTTCTCTTAATTTTTTCCTTTCAAAATAACATGCAAAAATTTTCTTGTTTCAATGCATAGTCATTCTACTCGACATAGTCTCTTACAGACTATTTATTTCCTCTACTTGCAGTATTAGGTCAACCCTATTGACATAGTACTCTTTTTTGCTTCTTAGGATACAAACTAGGTTCACATTGTCAACTTTATATCCTCTTTGCATTATTTTTTGAGGTTATAGAACTAGGTCAACCTAGTCAATTTTATATCCCTATTTTCTTAGTTTTCAAACCCTATTTTATGTACTAGATCGACCTAGTTGACTCTATACTCTTATTTTTTTTCTTGTCTATCCGACACAATTGTCTATCTTTCTCCCCTTAGCATTTTTTTCATTTCTCTCAATTCATCATGAATTTCCCTATCATAATCTTCTTGGATAACCTAAATACATTAAGATACTATATGGGATGTTCATTTCTCCCTCTCTTTTCCTCCCAAGATAACCATCACTCTTGGAGCACCTCTTCCCTTCCCTTATCCATGACTTGTAACATGGTGAAAATCACACCTCAAAATGAAGTTGATGGATCTGGCCCTTTTTACACCTATCAAGACACTTCTCATCTTCAAAACCTTCAAACTAATGTGGGAGCAATTGACATAAGTTTAATCAATAATACCACTAATAATACATCTTTTAATATCCCTCCCCATAATACCAATTTGGGGAGTGCTCCTACCAACACCAACCCACAAATTGAAACAACTCAACTTATTACACAAGTCATACAATAGATTAACATAATTTAAAATTATAACACCTCTCAAATGATGAAACTCCAACATCATTTTATTAATATGGCTAATCAACCTCTGGCTATCCATCCTCAAGCCAATCCTAATTATATTCCTCCACCTCTTATAGATGCTTCAATTAATGTTATTCCTCAACCAATAATGAATAAAAAAATTCTTCAAATTCTTCAAAATGATCCTTTATATCCCTTCATTGTATCTATTGATATTGTTAATATATCTCCAACTATCATGTATGATGGAACTAAAAACCCTACCTCATTTCTCAAAGCCTTTGGAAATATTTATAAAGAGTGGATCCAAACCAATACTTTCACCACAACTAAACTCTTAGTCAAAACCTTCACTGGTGATGTATTAGAATAGTACATCCAACTTTTACAATATACCATTTAGAAAATTGAATATTTGGTCAATCTTTTAGTTAAAGAGTTTCAACACAATGATCTTCCCAAAAATTGTCTTAGCCACTTCATCAATGTTAAACAATCTCCTACTAAATCAGCTCATGACTTTATCAAAATATGTAAATAATTGGCCCAAACAGCCAACCATAATGTGATTGATGATCATTTTTTCAAACTCTTTATAAATGTGATGAATCCTTCTCTTCAATATAAGGTTCAAAATTTTACTCAAACAGTTAATGAAACTCTTGACCAAGTTAAACATCAAGACTTTCTCATGAAGCAATTAAAACCTAATCCTAAAATTCTTAAAGGGTATTTTCAAACATATACTAATGTTATCACTGGTAATACTTCACAAACCAAACTAGGAGTTTTCAAATATGACATACCATCATTTTCTCACACACCATTCACTGTGTAGCAAATGAAATAATTTTTACCACCCTCTAAACCTTTCATTTATCCTAACAATCCTCCTAAATGGTATGAACCTAATCAATTTTGTTGGTTCCATGCTGGCATTGGTCAATCCCATGAATCTTTTAGAGGGCTCACTAAATTTGTTGTCTCTTATATGCTTGGCGATTCATTTAATCATGAATCTATGATCAACCTTCATCATGAAGAATACACCGTTGCTTTTCAAAAATGATAGGTTTCCAAATATTCTTTCTCAAATAACCAAATATATTTTTCCAACTCTAATAATCAACATACTACTAAGGACTTTTGTGCCATTGATGTTGAATATGACAAATATTATAACAATTCTCAATATTTTAACACTGCTAAGGTCAATTATAATCACATGCCAGCTCATAAAGATCCTGTTACCAAACCTAAGAAGCCATCTTTAGAATAACAAATTCTCAAATATAATACAACCACAAATTTAGCTTCAAAAGCACCTGAGGAACCCTCTCATCCTTTTGAACCCCCAATCACTTCTATTCCTCCAAAATATAATTTACCTCCTAAACGTCATGTTTGTTCTTCTTCTAAATCACATTGGAACTTTATTGAAGAAATTAACTCTATGCATTGTAATATTTCACTTATGGATTTGGTTCATACTTCTCCCTATCATCATAATTTTTGTATGTAACAATTACAATAAATGAAAGATCCATACTCTATAGATGAAGAACCACCTTTTATTGAACCTCATCCTACTAGCATGCATACCATTGAAACCATGTGTCATTCTTCTAAGCCTTTTATTGAATTTATTGAACAAGACATGACCAATAATGAAAAAAAAAATCAAACCAATGATCCACCACTATTCATTAAAATAGCCATTAATACTACCCTTATTTGTAAAGTTATAGTTTATGAAGGCTTTAGTATTAATGTAACATCTTTGTGGCTTATCTAACAACTTAGTTATAAAAAGGATCATCTCAAACAATCCCATTTTACCTATCGTGGTTTTGATAAGACTAATCAAAATCCACTTGGTTGTATTTGGCTTCCCCTGACCATCAGACCTAAGACCATTCAAACTAAGCTTATGATCCTTGATTTACCCTTATCTTATAACATACTCCTTGGTCACCCTTAGACTCATAGAATGAGAGATATTACTTCTTTGGGTATCCAATGCATTAAATTCTTATATAATATAAAATGATATAAGCCTAAGGTTGATCCCAACCCTTGGAGTATTCAACTTCGTAATTCCAAATCTCAGTATCATATTCCTACCATTCCTAAATGTTCCTTTACCTAAGTCCATCAACATCAATCCTAATTTACAAGTCACTCTTATTGATTTAGATGATGATGAACCTAATGATTTTCAATATTACCAAGCTACCTCCCTACATTTTGGAGTGGTTTCCTCCTTATTTATTACCTTGAAACTATATTATATTGATGAGATCATTGATTTGACCTCTCCATGTAATGATTAGGAGCCTTATTTACCTAAATATGCCTTCACTTACAATGAATTTAGAGTGACCAAATTATTTAAAGATCCTCTCATCATGTCTCCATGTACATTTAGTAATATTAGGATTTCACCTTCTGAAAGTCCCCCTAAATCTTAAACATGTAAATTTCTCCAACATATGATGATAACTACATAATGGCCCAAGCTAAATCTCATGACTTGAATGTTCAACATTATCAAAAAACCTTAGCTAAAATTCATGCTTTTAACTAAGATTTCATACCATTTCCATGGATCACAAATTAGATCCTAAGGGTCATGTGCTTCCTCCCAAGTCTCTGCTTCTTGATACTCCTTGGGTGGTAGAACAAATGATAACTTCTAAACCTCCAAAAATTCTTAAATTCTCTCTCTCACCTATGTATCCCATCTTTGCATCTGATCCTTCCTTGATCATAGAAACTAATGACACACCAATCCATTTAGATCCATTTACTTCTCCTACTCCCAAGATTACCCTAGATTCCAAGGCCATTAAAGTTTGTCAGATATACTCTGAGTATGATCACCATGGTAATCAAATTATAGATCTCAAAGTAGATGTTGATTATTATGATACTCTTCCCACCTTTCCTAGTGATTAATCTATTCTATAAATACTTCATACTTGAGAACCTCAACCTCCTTGGTAACAGTATAAACTTGGGAATTTCAAAACCAAAACCCCTTATTTTATTAATTTCATTATTATCATTAATCCTAAAACTAATCCAATTTCTTATTGACCTAATGTACCTTACCACTTCCAAGATGGAAATGACATGCTTATCAAAGAAACCACTCTCATTAAATATGGTACTCCATCCTGCCCTTGACCAATTATAGTTTCTTGTGAACTCTCACCTACTGAGTATGATAACTTTATATTATTCTTCAATAAATACATCAAATCTTCACTTGGCCATATGAGGGCATGCCTAGTATTGACCCCAGCATTATGGTACATAACATCATCACCTATCCTAATGACAATCTTGTGCATTAAAAAAAAGTAAATTTTCACCTAAGGTTTCCACCTTATGTCACAAGGAAATCATCAAATTACTCGATGCTAAATTTATTAAACTAGTGGACTATTTTAAATGGATTTCTAACATAGTTCCTATTTATAAAAAGGTCACTATGGTCATTCACATTTGTATTAATTTCCACAATCTTAATCTCACTTGTCCTAAGGACAACTTCCCTTTACCTTTGATAGATGCCATCATTAATTCCATAGCTAGTTATGAAATGTTATCTATTATGGATGGATTCTCATGATACAATCCAATCCATATTGCTCCTGAGGACCAACATAAAACAACTTTCACCATGGAATGGGGCACTTATTGCTATGTTAAAATTCCCTTTGGCCTCAAAAATGTTGGATCCACTTATCAATGAGTAATGATTGATATCTTGAAACATATGTAGATGACCTCATTACTAAATCTAAAAGTTGTAAGACTCATCTCTCTGACCTTGTTATCATCTTTGATCATCTTCTTAAATATTAGGTTTGATTAAATCCTTACAAATGTGTCTTTAGTGTCACATTTGGAAAATTATCAAGATTCCTAGTCTCTCTCTACAACATCAATGTTGACCCAGTTAAGATTATTGATATCATCAACATTTTTGTACCCAACATCTCCCTTTTTGTTGCAAGAAATGGGGGCCTACCTTTTTTATATTTTATCCTAAGGTTGAGCTTGGTCATTTATGTCCATGCAAATTTGGGGAAATCTAGGGCATTTTAATTTTTGATATTATTGAAATCCTAGAAAATCTAAATTATTTTTTGCTCTTAGAAAGCTAATATTGGCATTATGTTGTGCTTATAAGACTAACTTGTGTATTGCATATGAATTCTTTAGGTTTATTCTTTCAGCCTTTTGTGCAAAACTATCTCTTTAGATGTTATGTTTTAGGAAGTTTTCATTCCTATTTATTTCAAGATTTATTCTCTTAGAAGCCTTATTTTGTCAAAAAAAGTTGGAATCTTTGTCTAAAATAATTCTCCCAAAAGAATTCAGCCTATGGACTCCTTGCCTTAAAGAATTTTGGACTACATACATTTTCCCCAAAATAAATTCTTGATAGATTATCCTTTTGACCCCATCCAACTTATTTCAAAACTTTAATAATAACCCTCAGGTGTATGAAAGTACCCTTTGAGAGATTTGAAAGTGCCCTCTGGCCTTTATGAAGTAGATCCTTTGGGACTTTTGTCATAGATGAAAGCCCTAGAAAGTAGACCTTTCAAACTATTGCCAAAGTACCTTTTAGCATTTTAGAATTTCCCTTCAAAAATTTTGAAATTAACTTTTCACCTTTCCAACCTACCCTTTGGCCTTTCCGAACTGACCATTTTCCCCCTCTTTGACCACTTCTTTTGGTGCACATACCTTTCCCAATTTATGTAGCAGTATCATTTAAAACTATTGTTTTAGTCCCTCTATCCTTGGGATATATCCTTTGGATGTTTTACCTACCCCTTATGTCAAAAACCTAAGTTTCCCTTCATCCTTTGTGTTTTGGTCCAATTATCATGAGCCTACCCTTTGGATTTGGTTAAACCTACCCTACTGGATCTTTGTCCTAATCTGTGTGCCCATTTCCAAGTGGCCACATACCCTTTGGATCTTTCAAAAAAGACCTTCAGCCTTTATGTAATATCCAATTCTCTTTTCCCATCTTTTTATTTAGACCTTTTATTTTAGGCATTATATTCAATGTAAAATCTTATAAAGAATTATTCTGAAGGGCACTTACCTTTCAGACTTCCCAAACTTGCCCTCTGAGTTAAGGGTACATACCCTTCAAGTGTTACTAAACTTTCCCTTTGGGACCTTTGAAGTGACCCTTAGCCATACAAAAGTTCCCTTCAAGAATCAAAGGTTCCCTTCATCCCTCAAAACTACCCTTCAAGAATTTTATAAGTGCCCTTTGACATTTGTGAAGTAGACCTTTTAAGACTTTTGTCATCGACAAAATGCACTATGAAGTGGAATCTTCAGACCAAAATTATCCTTTAAGAAGTTTTAAAGTACCCTTTATCCATGGAATATCCCTTTGAAATAATTACATTGAGACTTCTACTCAATGTCTTTCAGAATAATTATTGCAAACACTTTGTCTAAAAAAATTGCCCTTGAGATAATTATCCACAGGCATTGACCTGAAAACACTTTTTTGACATTACACTTCTAAGTGTTTTATTATGAAAAACACTATTAAAATTATGCCATACTTAGCTAAATAAAGATAAAATATTTCCTATTTGACAAATGCTAAAAGTCCCTACTAACCCAAGATAATAGATTTGAAAAGTAAATGATACATATTTATATCGCATGAACTGGTATTCAATGTAGGATCTTATATAGATGATACATAGCCATTGAATTCATAACTTTCATTTAAGATAACTTGCAATCAAAGCACCCTCATTTTTAAATAGTGATTGAGATCCCTAGTTTTTACTTTGAAGAGTATAGTGAACAACAATCAAGCTAAAGCCAAGGCAATTGCATCAATATACAGGTATACATATCATGCAACACATTGATAAAGATACAAGCACAAACATGTAGCTATGGCTTCCTCATCTAGGGAATTTCAAAGGAGAAATCCTCCATATATGTTATCAATCAAGGATTCCATAGAGTTTAAGGATATGGTCTTTGATGTAGAGATATTCTAAGATAAGTATCATAATTATTCATAGCTCTAGGATGTGATTGATTCAATAGATATGTTTTCATTAGATGATGACATGAGCTTGGATGATCAATTATTTACAAAAGGATATTTTAGCTTTTAAACACAAAATATTACACTTTTCCATAGCAAAGCCATATGTCATGCCATGTATAGACATGCTTAGTGATTTATTATTTACTGGTAAGATATCATAGGATGTGTACTTGTTGCATTTTCATGGAGATATAGTGGTCACATGCATTTATGGAAGTAACTTTCAGAGGTATCTCTCTCTCAACATACTAGATGTCTACTATGACAAACACACTTGGGTGTAGTTTAATGTAGAAACATCAATTTCAAAGGTGTTTGCATCATGGTTGCTTCTAGACTAGACTATCACCTAGCAAGGAATAAGGCTGAAGGGAGCAATCTCAATCAACAAATTCAAAATGGGAATTTGGATAGGTATGGCCTTACTCAATAGATTATATAAGATGTCCAACATCTATTTTGTAAACTTAGATTGGGTGTCATTATTATATATGATGCTATAATATGATGTTGCTTATGCCTTAGGGTAGGTAATTAGCTTGAGATTGAAAGAGTAGATTTTACACAAGGATAAATGCCCCACTCCCATAGGAGAATTTTTATGATGTTGTATTTAGTCGATGTAGTTATGGGTACATGTTACAAAGACTTGGGAAATCTATAGGCTTCAGAAATGGATTACATAAAGAATATAATAAATGACCATTTTTAATTCATGCATATATATGCTTATCATAAGCACATGGTTAGAATATGTGAAGATGTTTACCCATAGGTATGGCAAGCCATTCATGGCTCGCCTATGCCTCATATTAGGTAAAATATCTTAAAGAATTTGATTGGAAAGGTAGACTACTTATTATACCTAAAAATTACTATTATCATGATCTAGGTGAATAAAGTGTAGCCCCTATGGCTCCCCAAATATGTACCTGATCAGCTGGTAGAATAGGAGATTACTTTCTAGTTATGGAATATCATTGAGGAAGATTTAGCCAAGTAAAAGAAAGGCTTATTCTTTGGAAGCCTAATCTCAATTGGCAAGATGGTCTACCAGATAAGGAAACATCTTGGGGATGTTAAAAGAAAGAGGCGTTGTTATGGCTTCCCTACAATGGCACGAATAAATTGGCACCCCCATGGGCATAACCAATAGCATATTCATGTGTTAAACATTCCTTAATCCCATCAACCTTATTTTTATGACTTTATCTTTATGAATGTTAAGACATATGAAGAGGTGTTGGAGTGAGCACAAATTTCTATATTACAGGAGGATCACTTGAAAATGATCTAAGTTGAGCCTGTTATTTCAAATAAGGAACTAGCTAGTAGAAACGCCCTCTTTAAAGGATGGTAGCATTCAAATTTTTAAACAAGGTAATTCAAAGAGTAGGAATCTTCCTCATCTTAAAGACTTCCATTGAAATTGAAATTAAAATCAATCAATCTCCCAAGCTCTTCGATCCTAGTACACAAAGAGTAGTAGAAGGGGGAGATCCAATCAACTTGGAATCTAATGAGGAATTAGACAAGATATAGGATATTCCTAATATCATCATGACTTAAGTTCCTATGGCCACCCCTATGTATCTACTGCTTCATCTACTGGGGTGGCTACTTCACAAATAGCAACATCTACTTTGTTGGGCTTTCCCATTCAAGGAAAGACCCCTTTGGTCTATGTCAGGAAGCCCAAGACTCCTACAAGCATCCCCATAATATATGCATCTCAAGGCTTGCCTACTCCACCTTCAATCTCATAACAAAGTGGAGGAGATGAAGTTATCATCAAAGAACTAGTAGATGACTCAGATGAGGAGGCTGAGTTAGAAAAGGCCAAGGCTCTAATCATTCAAAGGGACCCCATTGAACTACAACTTCAAGGTACTCAAGCCTTCCCCAATTTTATTTAGCTTTAATTTCTATTATTGATTCAGTACCTTTTTATTTTTTGGAATCTCCCATTCCTTTTACTACATCCACCCCCTTGTTTCCTTCTACCTCTACCTCCATCCCTTCCATTTTTGTAGCCGCCATTGATCCCTCCACTATCACTACCACACCATTTCCCATTGTGCCTACTATTACTTATACTATGAGACTTCATAAAAAGAATACAACCAGGAAGATGTAGACTACCCTAGCCACCCCCTAACTTCATGCCCAATCTACACAACTCTCCCTTCCACTCACCACTTTAACTTCTATAGAAGAAACCACAGTAGTAAGCACTAGTAGTGGAAGGAATTCAAAACCTCATGTAGTTGTATTCCATTCACTCCCCCAAATTGAAGGAGTGGACTAGTCCAAAATAATATGGTCTTCCTTGCCCAATGTATTGACCAAGTCTAGTAAGAAACAAAAGAGGGAGGAAGAGGAGGCTAAGCAAGAAATTATTATTGCAATTGTTGAGACACCCCTCAACATTTTGCCTTGGGCTATAGATTTGAGGACACAAATGTTAAATTATAATATCATTGATCTTCCATCCATGTACACTTTATTTAACCCCTTAATTGGTTTAATACAAAGAGTGAAGAAGAGGAAATTTGAGGATGACCAGCGTGCAGGCATCATTCTTGAAGAGTGACAGTTGGTGTTTTCCCTCACTAAGAGGAAAAATAGGTAGCTAGGGGAGTTTATATATGAATAAAATATTTAAAACATAGCTCAAGCACATAAGGATATGGTGGTGTCCATCTAAAAAGGTATAGAGTTAGTTTAGTATGAACTAGAGGAGGAAGTGCAAGAATTACGAGCATAAATTGTGTAGCTTAAGGAGCAATCTAGCACTGTGCACATTCTTGCAAGAATTGAAGCTAAGGTTAGGGAGGCTAATTCTAAATGATACAATTATCTATAGGCTATGGAATTGATGAAGGTTGAGATGGTACCTCACATGAGCCAAGAAAATCAACTCTATGGCTCTTTGGCTCAAGATAGTACCAGGATTAAAATGCTAGTTGTTTACTCAGGCAACTCATTATACAACCATCTTGATGTAATGATTACATTTGAGGCATATAATTCCCTAAACTTGGTGTTCATCAGACATGAGGAGATAAAGGAGTGTTTAAAGGTAGTTGTAGCCTTAATACCATAGTACCAGGGGTATGATGCCCAACTCCTCCAAATTTTAAATGATTTAAAATTATCTAGAGTAAGGGATTCTATAAGAAAATTGATTAGTAGAATAAATTTTGACAAAATTGTCTAGGAGGCCACTAACAACTTCAATCAAAGTATACAAGTATTGGAAGTGGAAACTATAGAATAAAATTTAAGCAAGGTTAGAAAAAAGGTGACCAAAGTGGATATTTTTAGGGGTAAGTTCCAGATAATGAAGGATGAACATGCAAGACTCCTCAGATAAACTAAGAGACTCCATTAACCTTCACTACTTAACTTGGACATCATTCATTAGTAGTATGCAGCAACACATAAAGTCTATGAGGAGAATAGTAAGAAGAAGCAATCTTCTAGTAGTGGAGCTACATCTTCAGCTTTTACTTCAACTTCTACTCCTACTAAGGCCCATGTAGCACTCTAGACCACATAGCCTTAGACATATGCATGTACTACTCTTAGCGGCACATATATTTAGATTCACCTTATAAAATAAACAAATCATTGTAAACTTTATTTTCTCATGCACATGTTGAATATTTTTGTATAGTCAATTTGTTTGTTTATATCTTTTTTAGCTTTTTATTAAATGGTTGTAGACCATAGTTAGAACTACATGTTCTAACTATCACATGTAACAATCATGCATAGTCTTGGAGGATGATGTAACCCCTCTCCAAGATATACATATATAATTACACCATCCAGATTTATTTTTGTCAAAGAATTTTATAATACAAGTAGCAAGCCATTTTTGGTCATCAAGCAAAGTGTTTGAGTATTTTATTTCCAATGTTATGTTATTAGTAATTATTTATACGATTGTTTGTTTCAATATTAGTGAATGTGTTGATTAAATATTGGTGAATGTGTTGATTGAATATTGGTGAATGTGTTTAATACTCGTAGTGGCACATATATATAGATTGACCTTGTAAAATTGAAAAATCATTGTAAAATTGATTTTTTCATGCACACATTGCATATTTTTATGAATTCAATTTGTTTATTTATAGATTTTTAGCTCTTTCTTAAATGGTTATGGACCACAATTAGAACTACATGTTATAAATACCACATGTAATAATCATGCATAGACTTGGAGGGTGAGGTGACCCCTTCTCAAGATCTACATATACAATTATACCAACTAACTTTATTTTTGTTAGGGAATTTTGGAATACAACAAACGAGCCATTTTTGGTCATCAAGTGAAGTTTTTGAGTATTTTCTTTCCATTATTATGTTATTGGTTGTTGTTTCTATGATTATTTGTTTAAATAAGTATTTTGTGTGCTAATGCTACAAATAGATTCTTGACTATTTTGAATGATGTGCTAATCCTAGATGTTCAATAGTTGTTGAATATTGGTGAATGTGTTGATTCAAATAGTCAAGTTACATTGAAACATATTTCTAGATGTGTACTTGTGTTTTCTTAGTGTAGTCTTTTGAGTGTGTGTTATAGCTGCCTTAGATAATTCATTAACCCAAGACATAATCTCCTAATTGAAGGGTGTGTAATAGCTACCATGATAGGAAAAACCTTTGTCTAAGGCTATTAAAATTCCTACATCTTTTTTCCCTTAGACTCCTTATCCATTTTTTATTACTTGTGTGTGATTATTGCTAGTAACAGGCACTGGTTTTAAGAAGATACGGGTCTACCCAAAAACCAACCAAGGGAGTAATTCCTAAAACTAATGAGGATTTATTTTCTACCCTACCTTACCATTTTTTTTGCATTTTTTATTAATATCTACCCACTCTAGAATATAATCCACACACCCATCCAACTCACGTAGGAATTCACTCTATTAAGAAACCATGCCTCTATCCAAAAAACTTTGTTAATAACCCACATACCCTACATGCTATTCGATCAATAGGTTGTCAAAACTGTATAGCTACAACTCATGACCTAGAGTGTATTTTAACTCCATTGATATATTAAAATGTTAGAGGCTACCTCATTATGCTTGTGGTTTGCATAAAATCTGCATCAACAAACATGTCCATTCCTCATTCCATTCTAGACATTCACACTTATCTAGGTAAACTTAGGGTAATTAGATGATTCATCCCTAAAAAGGCTTACCATATCCACTTAGAAAATTCTCTTCTTAATAAAGGTAATACTTTAGAATGGATCAATCCTTATAAAAAATCCTTTGATAACATGAAAGAGTCATTTCTTCACCCACCTATGCTTCATCCTCCTTCTAATGATCGCCCTCTAATTTTGTATACTTATTCCACACCTATATTAGTTGGGGAAATGCTTGCCCAACAAGATGATACTAGAAGAGATTATGTCATTTATTACATTAGTTAAGGCCTCTTTTATTATGAGAAATGTTATACAAAATTTGAATCTGATTGCCTCACTATCTATTTTATAGCTAAAAATATTTGGCATTACATGCTTTACCAGACTACTTATGTCATCACTCATTCTGATCCCCTTCATCACTTCTTCTCTAAATCCTTTCTTCCCATAGATATAATTATCAAATGTATGGTCTTTCTTATGGAATTTAACCTTTATATTTTTACTCAAAAAGTTGTCAAGGGACAAATCATAGTTGATCAACTTACCCCAGTTCTTGTGCTAGCTACCAATCACCTTCAAAATAGTCTTCTATATGATAAAATTATATATATTGAAGGTCTCAATCAATATTTTTAAATTAAATATTACTTCCATAGCCTCACTATTGATCTTGAAGCAATTAATCTTGATGAATCTGTTATCCTCCTTGACACTACTAAACCAAAATTAGTTATCGAAGAACTTCCTAAAATTAATGTCGATTTACATGAGAATACTTGGACCTTTCAATTTGATTTTGATAAATGCCTTAAAGGAGATGGGGAAGGTTGAAATATTATAATTTATTTGTAAAAATCATCCCTTTAACTTTTTTCTTAACATTTGATGTTACTAACAACATGGCAGAGTACAAAGCTCTAATCTTAGGCATGAGAAATGCCCTCAATTTAGACATCCAATACTTGCATGTTTGAGGTGATTCTAAACTTATTTACCATCAATTAAATTATGATTACTAATAAAAAAGTGATAATATCAATACTTATCATCAAATTGCAATCACTCTCACTAAAAATTTCATTTCTTTCACTATTGAGCCTATTCCTCGAGATCAAAATTCTATTATTGATTCCCTTATTTCTTCCGCATCTCTCTTTAACCCTACCAATTTCTTTCTAATCCCACTTTTCTTATACAAATAAGAAAATATCCATCCTCTACTCAACCACAATATTCACTTATCTGCCACATCGAGGCTATCACCATTCAATAAAGCCCATGGTATAAAGACATCATTCAATTATTAGAACACCAAACTTATCCTCCTAACTTAGATTCTCATGAAAATACTCATATCCATAAACAATATTTTAAGTATGTATTTTGATATAACATCCTTTATTATCACAATGTTGAAGTTACCTTACTCCATTGTGTTATGCAAGATGAGGTTCCTCCTTAGTTGTGGTGGTTACTATAGAAAATAAGCTACAACCTACAAATGCCTATGTATGGGATACTTTTGTCCCACTCTTGAAAAGGATACAATTGAATTTTCTAAAAGTGTACTCCTTAATATCCTCATGATGATTTAATTCATTCACCTCTATTAGATATTTAAACTATTGAATCTCCCTAGCCATTCTCCATGTGGGGATTAGATCTCATAGGAAAACTACCTCACTCTCAATATGGGCATGTTTTTATCATCACAACTATAGAATATTTTACCAAATGGGTTGAATTTATTCCCCTTATTAATTTCACAAGTAACACCATCTCTAAATTTATCCTTAATCAAATCATTTACTACTTTGGTGTTCCCTATACTATCATTTTAGACAATGGTGGTAATTTCAAAAATAAGGATGTTAAACAACTCTATGCTAAATTCAAGATCAATCACAAATTTTTCACACTCTATCATCCATAATGTAATGTCCAAGATGAGGCCACAAATAAAATTATTAACAAAATTCTCAAAAAAATAATTTGTGAATCCTGCATGGATTGACACCTCCATCTCTATCTTTCTCTTTGGGCCTATCGAACTAGCATACGTACTACCACTGGGGAAACACCATTCTCTCTAGTCTATGGTTCTAATTCAGTCCTTCCTTTAGAATTAGATATTCCCTCTCTTTGTATATCTCTTCATAGTATTATACCCAATGAATAATTACATGAATATTACCTTCATGCTTTTCATATGCTTGATGAATGCCATCTTTTTGTTTTGCAACACAATTGCCAATACAAGGTTCATATTGCAAAACAACAAAACAAACATGTTAAAGTTCACATATTTAATTTTGGTGATCTTGTCCTTAAATTAGACTAAATTCATGATAAATAAGGTAAATACACCCAAAAATGGTAGGGCCCTTATTTAGTGAAAGATATTCTTGGTCCAAACACCTATCGCCTTACTAATGAAGGCTATGTTTTTAAAGAGACCATCAACACAAAATTCCTCAAGAATTATTTTTCTTAATCCTTTCCTTATTCTTCATGATTTTCATATGTTATCTATCTAACACTTTTTGTAGGTTACTTACATAGGTTTCTCCCTTTGCAATAATTCTCTCTTTTTATAAACCTTAGTCCTTCCTTTTTTGGTCTTTTAGTTTCCCCTTTTTCTCATGAGTTACACTATAAAACCATGGATATTACTTGGTATCCCTCATGATATACCATAGTTTCTTTATTTTCATACTTTTTACACACTTTTTTTGGCCCTCGTGGGTTTCTCTTTTATGAGTTATAGTGTAAGACCATGGATAGGACCTAGCCTTCCTCATAAATACCATCATTTTCTTACCTCATTTATTTCTCACATGTTTTTTGGCACCCTCGTGGGTTTCTATTTTATGAGTTATGGTGTAATAACATGGATATAACCTAGCCTTCCTCATAAAATTACGATCTTTTCATTCCTTTTCTAGAATGTGTTTTTGATCTTTACTCTTAGCTTTAGATTTTGCTTCTTTTGATAGATGGAATTTGCATAATAATCTATATTAGCATGTTTTATTTCATTTCCCTCATTCTTATGATAATGAAGCACACTTTTCTATCATTGTATCCCTTTTTCACCCTTTTTCATGTTTTTTATGATTTGCATTAATTCAAATTATTCCATGTGTCATCCTTATTGATTTACTTTCCTTTCACTCTACATTAGATAAAACAAGGTCGAAGTCAAGATATCATTTTTATTTCACCTATATTTATGAGAGTCTTAGACACCATGCTCTCTAAATATCTTTCTCTTAGAAACCAAATCTGAAGTATTCAAATTAAAGTCATCTTTAGCACCCATGTTTGGTTTTCCAAATCTATATGAAGGAGGAATAGAAAAAGCCATCAAGCAAGTTAAAATCCAGATCATTTAAAACAAAAGGAAACATACAAATATTAAAATTCAATATCATACCAAAAGACATGATTCCAAGCACATCTCTTATCTTTAATCAAAGCTCAAACTCCATAGTTGGCCTCACATAGAGCCAAGGTCCATTTGGGTGTGGTAGGCTAGTATATTGGAATAGGAAAATTCAAAAAAATTTATGGTGATACTTACTTTCTCACATAAGTACCCAATCTTCACAGTATATTGAAGGTTATGTAAAGGGTCACAAGGAATAAGGAACATGTTGTGGGAAGGTAGGTCCATTTTACTTTTCATACATATATCTTTCATGGGATGATCTATATACTTCATTTGTTGCCTAAGACTTGTCTGGCTAGGAAAATTTCTTCAGAGTCCTTAAGGTTGAAAGTCATCTTGTTCTGACAAACCTAATTTGAGTGTCTTTAATTTGATAAAGAATTTCTCTACCTTTGTTTTTCCTTCATTCTCCCCTCCACCCATTTCATTCCCCCCCTTAATAGGCAAATTATGATTCTAAATCTATCTTCCCTCATTTATACTTCCTTAATCTAGACATCTTAAAAACATGCTAGCACTACTTTGTTTCCATTTTATTTATCTTTTGAACCAAAACACCATGTCTGAGTAACTATGGATTATTTTATTTATATCATAGATTTACATTTCTAGACTTGCCTTGATTTATTTTCTTTTACCATTTATCATTTTTTACCCCCTTTTTTTGGATGCCTGAGTTTGTTTCTAATTTCATGTACTTTTTCCATTGTTGAGTGAGGTTGGCTTGTTAATTCTTACTCACTAATGTTTTTTTCCCTTTTATGCAACCTTTTTCCATTAATGATTGAGTAAGCATTATTAATTCTCACTCATCAATCTTATTTTACCATTTTTACTTGCCCATCTTTGTTTACATAAGAATTATTACTACTTTCACATTGATGTTTGATTGCCATCCTTTTTGACATATATCCTTAATTTGATTTGATGAGTTTTCCTTTCTTACTCAAGGTTTATTTGTTTGAGTTTTTCAGTCTTTAGTAGCCTTGGCTTTTCAATTACCTAATTTAATCTAAAATTTTGTCTTGGTCATTTCATCCTATCTAATTTATGTCCAAATAACACCAATTATCTTGGCTTTCCATGTGTTTATTTGTTTTTCTCTTTAGTTTTATATTCTTGGGTTTGTTGAAAGAAGTCTCTACACCCTCCATAATCAAAACTAAAAACATGGTAGATAACCATTCAGTATTAAAGGTAAGTCAAGGTATGCATCACATTTAATTTTTATTTTTTTTCCCTTTTAGTCATTTACTTTTAGTTATTTTATGCTTTAAAATACCACAACTTTTTTTGAGCCTCAATGTTGTGTGCTACTATGTTCTTTATCAAAGCATCATTCCATGATGTAACTTTAGTGACACATGATGAGCTTCGAGTAGGACATATATCTACACAATATATTTTCAATTTTTATCAAATAATAATGCTTTATATCTTGTAGTAACCCATCGAGACTCAATCTCTCTAAGTGCATGCCTTAAAGGGTGCACTAGGAAAGGGGTGGGTAGACCATTGGTGCTTTATAGAAATTTTGTCTCTTATTTCCACTCATTACCAATCTGACCATCTCTTGAAAACCATTTCCTAAACTATTACTCCAATTTTGCATAATCTTTCAGTATTTTCCCACTTTACACCCCTGTTTTACTCACCTTAAGCCCTTTTTGATAGTCTATCATACTAGGTCGACTAGGTCAACACTATACTATTTTAGGTCAAATTCATTTACGGTTTAGGTTGGTTCTTAGCCAACCTAGCCCATGCCCTAGTGCATTTTTGTCCTTAATTATACTAGGTCAACTAAGTCGACCCTATTGGTTGAAACTTTTAAAAGGGCTTAAGGTTAAATACACCTATATATAAGATCATTTTGTCATTATTTACCAATAAACAAAAGTTATTATTCACTTGTGCTTCTTTGCAATATACTCTTCCACTATTCTACTTGAGGAATCTTAGCTTAGGGTTTCTACTTGGTGAATCTAATTTTATGGAGAAGTCTTGGATGCTTTGGCCTTTTTTAGTGATCCTTACAAACCATAATAACCTATTATGAAGGCCCTTTGGCCAAGGGAGAGATTTAGTCTTAATGGGTTCATCTTTTGGTATGTATTCTCAAAATTTGCTCCTATTTTTAGTATATAGAAGTAGTATAAGTATTAGTTTCAAATAATATTACTTTTCTTCTTCATATACATAACTTAATTGAAATTATTCTATGCATATTTTTTTGTTTATTAACCCCCACATTATGCCACAAGATTTGGTGAGCACTAGATTAGATTTCTTTTCTTGACTTATTATTTTAGTGAGATATGAAAACATAGGTCTTAGTTAGGGTTATCACATTATTGTGCCTGACTAGAGGCTTTAGAACCATCCCTATCATTTTTTATTATGGTAAGAGATCTCCTAATTGGGTCTAGTAGATCCCCATATTGGTCATGTTCCTAATTATCTAATGTATCCCTAATCGAAAGAGTAAGTATGATCTATCTTCTCTGAGTTAGGATTTATTTATGGAAATGGTGCATTTTTGATTGCATACACCATACACATTAATCATGATGTTGAACTAATCTTTTAGACATTTTACCTTTCATAGGTTCAATTATTTTCTCATCTATTTCAACCAAACACCTTGGTGTTCATCTTCTTATCCTTGGAGGTGTGGGTGTAGGAGATATATTATATATTATATATTTAGGTGGTTTTACCAATTCAACCATAGTGGGATAGTAGAGGGTTGACTATCTACATTAGACCCTATATGGGAATTAAATTTATCTTTATTAGGAGACACATGATTTGGTTCATTACTTGATGTTGATTATTATCATACTCAAAAATTTCATTATGAATGGATGTTTCATTATATTGTGTTTGTCCATATGTTTCATCACTCATTACAAATTCATTACTTACATACTCTAAATTTTAAATTTCATCATGCAACAAATATTGATTGAGTTATCTTATCTCATTTAAAGACATCTAAACTAAATTCTATAGAATTGGGCATGTTATTTTATTTTGAAATATTACCTGGTATGAAGGAAGTAACTTAACCTTACCTAGAATCCATTATGGATGCTCTCCTATCTACTTTTATTTTTCTTTATTTTTCTCTTTTCTCTTTAATTTCTTATTTTGTTAACTCTTTGATTTGTCTCGCATGATGACTGCTCGACCCCATTATTTATCTTTACCAAAATAAGACAATTATAGATGTAAACTAGAAGATTTTATAGTGATTCAAACAAAGTAAATGGAGAATTTACCAAATTTCCATAGTTACAATAGAAAAACTAGTTTATAATTCATAAAACAACAAAAAAATGAGCAAATTTGTGGGAAAGCCAACATAAATTCATGAATCACAAAAGGCATGTGTTCTTTTGAAAGCACACACACCCTTTTTGATCCATGAAAAAATGGGAAGAAATAATTAATGTAAAAAAATTTGGTTTACATATGGCGTACACCCTTTGCTAGTTTACAAAAAAAAATTGGCCACTTTCCCTCAAAAATTGTCTTGGTTTTATCCCTGGGGGTCTCAAACCTAGTCCAAACTCTATCATGAACCAACTAAGGATATTTCTATGAAATTTAGGGGTTTTTCCATCTTTGTCAACATGTCTAATCAATATCTTTTATTATTTTAAAATAAAATGTATGGGTTTGTAGAGGGGAAAGATTAGTTTTATAATATATAGTTTTTTAATGTTAGAATATTATTTATAATTATTACTTAATTTATACATAACATACTTCATTATAGACTATATACATATCTTCACAAATTATCTTATAAATTTATTAATACTAATCAAACATTTATAAAAATTATATCTCAGTAATCTACACATTGTCAACTATGCTTTTAAAAAAATCATGAAGTTAAAGTCAAAATGTTGTGTTTGTACACTTGCAGTTTTAATTTTCTAGTTTTAGATTAAGGTAAAAACAGGTTTTTAAGGGGCCCCAAAACGCTGAACAAAAGGAGAAAGATAGAACAGTAATGACCACAGGCAGAACCTTAAACCTACTTCATTGAAGTAAAAAACTAGGAAAGCAAAGACCTTAAGCTAACAAATAGAAGACCAAAGATATACCCCAGTTTTACAGAGACCTGGAAACTCCATAGTAAAAAAATTTCAAAAAACTAGATACCAAGACTAGATATCACAGCCAACTAGTAAAACCAACTATAAGAACCAGGAACTATTCTTCTAGTTCCAATATCATCTTCACTGCTTCCTTGCCTTTCACAACAGTGTCTTGGATAGCAGCAGTCACCTACATTGAACCCTCTTGCATTGCTTTCCTTCTTGAGCTTTGTCTAGTTCTCTTGCTAGGCCCCCCCAAAGTTTTGATTTCCTCATTTGCTCTCTTTCCAATGTTTACAACAGCACCACAAATGCTAGAGGTAACCTCTTCCATCTTTATTCTACTTTCCTTTATAAGTTCCCTTAGGTTGTTCTCATAATCTTTGAGTTTTATGGGAATATCCCTCATCTGCTTTTCTATGTTGTTGATTTTGTTCCACACTGCCTCATGTTTACCCTCCATAATTTCCATTTTCCTTTTGATTTCCATTATCTCCTTATACGTCCATAGATCCAATTGAAGAGTGGCGTCAGCTTTGTGATTGGCCAATCTAGTAGGTGAGTTAGTTTCATCATTCTACCTTTTGTCGCTCCAGTCTTCTGTGTTCTTTTTAGGACTGCTTCCACCTTCTTCAATATAGTCCTCTATTTCCCTTCGTTTCTATTTTGTGGGTTATTTTGACTTGTAAAATTATTTAAAAATTATGTATATATATATATATATATATATATATATATATATATATATATATATATATATATATATATATATATTTATATATAATAAAAAATATTCTAAAAAAACTTCTACATTTCACCTATTAATATATTAAGTTTCATACAAAAATTTATTCGTTTACTAAAAAAAGTGTGTTCATACACATGCAATCTCCTTATCTTTCATAAAGAATGACCAACTTATTGTCATAAATGCATCTATTTCATATACTTTTATCATCTAGGTATTTAAAATATATATATATTTAGAAGCTAAATTGAAATTTTCACATTTCATGTTATTATGTCATTGTCAAATTCCTTTTCAAAGTGTCTCTAACATTCTCTCCAATTTCAACTATTGTTATTTTTAGAAAAAAAAAGTATCCCTTTATACCCCCCTTTTGTCCCCCATTATCTTGCATCTACCCATTTAATATTGAATTATCTCTTGGGGATACCAACATTATTTCTCAAGCAAGAGAGTAGCCTCAAAAACATCCTTAATATATCTAATAGGAGGTATAGACCCTTTAAGAGCCTCAAATTCATTTAAAATCTTTAGGTATTATTGCCACAAGTCTTCATCCTTATCTTGACATCCCTCTTGAAGAGGTACAACCTAAATCACATCCTTAAAAGATTCTTCTTCTTCTTCTATAACATCTTGATCCTCTTGTAATCCTTCCTCAAACTCACATTCATGCTCACTTGAATCCATTCACATTAATCCAAGACCTCACCTTGTTCAACTAAGATGTCTTCTACTTCAAGATCAGTTGTAACCTAATTTTCAACTTATATTCTCCTTAAATATTACCTTTCACTTCATCTTTGAAAACTAAATGGCCTCTTTCTTCCCCAAGTGAAGTACCAATGAATATTTCTTCTTGATACATGCTTGAATCATCTTCCTCATCTACAAATACAATTTGATATTTTCCATTTACCTCCCATAGGATAGGTTCCTTCTCAAAAAGGGAGATGGTAGGAGGAAAAGGAATATGTTCATGATTTGGCTTGGGAATTGAAGGATATTTCTTGAAATTTGAGGTCCTAGGAGTGGAATATTATTCTAATAATTGTTGAAGAGAGATCAAATTCAATTGTGCTATGAGTTCCTCATTTTGTTCAACAAGCACTTTATTCTTCTTATATCCTTCTTAGGTTTCTTGTACATATGAAAATTGATTTCCAATCTTCTCAAATAGGACCTCTTTCTTGTCTGCAATACCTTCTTGAGGTTCAATTTATAAATCTAGACTTGATTCAAGTTCTAACTTTCAATTCCAACTCTTCAATTTGCTTGTCTATATTCTCTTGGGATAGCTCTTCTTGAGGATGGTCAATGACTTCATGAGGATAAGGAGCATAAGAAGTATGGTAAGGGATGTAATAGGGTTCTTGAAACACATGATTAAACTCACTTTTTTATCTATCCAAAGTCCCTATATTATCCAATACAAATGTACACAAACCATTCCTCTCTAATGGATCACTAGAGCATATAGCTGCAGCAAGAAAAATCCCATTCACTTCTTCATATTGAGAAGTTGATAAGAGTGGTAATATTGATAGTAATGAGTATGACATGGTTGATAATACTATTGAGGCATATATTTTGAGTCACATAAAGGGAAAGTGGGACAGTCATAAGACTGATATGAATCAATATACTACTAGTATGGATCATTATATAGTTGATAAGGCTCATTATAACACAATAAGGTTCATTATAGGACTGATAGGGAATACCATAGGCTTGATATTCCACATAACTTTGAATGGAATTGAAATTTACTTCAAAATCAGCCATAACATCCTCATCAACATAGTGAATTGAAAAAACAACTTACTTTGAGCAAGTGTTTGGACTACTCGAACAAGTTGATTAAGTTCATAGTCACCATTGATGTTTTTAAATGCCTCCAAAGGCTGATATGTAGAAGGAAACCAACAAAACTTCAACTAATTTGTACCTTTTTCCCACCATGCATGCCAAAACTATTATAGCCCAAATTTTCACCCTTGGAATATTATTCAATCCTTTCAAATTTGAGATAACATGGAGACAATCCTAGGAAGTGGGTGACCTTTAGTTGGATTGAATATCTAGGTTTAAGGGTTATCTCCCCTTGATGTATCGCTTAGGCTCATTCATTAATCTAGAAACTTGTTAAAAAAAGAGAAAAACTTAATCTAATGGAGGTGATGCACCAAAACATTTGATCACTACCAACCAACTACATGTGCACATCAACTATGAGACTAACCTAAAAAAAATACTAATCCTAATCTGCTTCTCTACATTAGTACTTCACATGAAGGTTGTGAAAGATTCTTGGGATAGGAGGACTAATCAAGAGGTAATACAATGACACTAATGAATATAAAACTCACTAAATTTTCACACTCCACTCAAACAGTTCACATAACTTGCAATGAATATTTCAAATTGAATATGAATTCTATAAAATGACAACATGCCAAGGCAAGCTAAGCAAAATACTTGATAATATCAACTAGTCATGCACAACTATTAAAAATATTTAAAAGAGGAGGTAAAACTAGTATTTATCATTCATCAAAGGTTTTTAAATGGGTAGGGCTTCACCATACCTAAGTGGAGGATGAATACAATGCCCATCAAGGCTAAAATTATAGATAAATGAGAGAGAAGAAGAGATAAGGGCGTAGGAGAGATCCATGACATGTGTCAAATGAGATTTAAAATAAAGAAAGGAGTTGGAGATTAGTTTTATAAGATCTCAAAATATAAGTGTTACTCTCTTGGTGATGCTTCATCTCCCATATAGTGTACGAGTCTTCATGTTTGATTGGCACCTTATATTTTTCTTCAAAACTACCCCTTCTCTTAGCTTGTGAATGGACAAGTGGTACTCTTCATCATCAAGTAATTTTTAACTGATATTTCTCTTCTCTTTGACACTTTTTCACTTTTTTATTAAACTCCTAAAAATAACATTGCAATGATTATTACACCTCTTAGGTGTCTTGAAACCAACTTGGCCTTACTATGCCTATCTTTCCTTGCAAGTGTCAAATATTGACATTATATTCATAAATATAATTATTCTCCATGAAATACATATCCATATCTTAACATACTTGAAATAACTCCTTTGTATGCATTGAACACTTACCAAGATCTCATTTTGCACCTAAAGCTCTCATTTGGCCTCAATTCCTTATAACCCTAAAAATAGGCAAAGCTTCTTGTGTAGGATAATGTATGAATGGTATTGGAAAAATAAGGGTATTTTTTGGTACCCAATATCCCCTTACATATCTTTTCTAAATTTTATGACTTGAAATAAAGTGAAAGTGCCCTTTTTATGATGATCTCTCTCTCCAATTGGGCCTCTAGGCTTAGAAGCTAAGTTCTTACTCTATCGACCTCCCACACATTTGAAGCCTCCAAAAAGTGTTTGATTAACTTGACCTATCCTATGACCATGTTCCATGTCAAATTTGAGGACCTGAGACCCTGTGTAGATAGGTGACCCATAAAATGGCCAAAAAAGCTAGACTTTCACAAGCCTTTTTACATTGCCTTCAAGAATCAAACTTGTTTGAGCACTTCCAGGATGACATGTATGTATTTTTGGACTTTATGAGGTATAATACACCTCAATACATCATATCCAACTACTTTTCATCATTCTAGGATCTTCTATACCCTATTTCGAGCCCAAAACTTCATAAAAGTATAACATTAATTATATATGTATAGTTACAAGTACAAGCAAATATCATGTTGATGGTCCTCATAGAGTGAATAATTATTTTAATTTGTTTTCAAGTTCAATATGATTATTTTTAGGTGCTTAAGATATCAATCTCTCTCAATTGGTCAATTTTGGCCTTATTGGCAGCTTGTGAGTGACTTAGAGTCTTAACAATGATTCATAAAGAAGAGGCCACTAAATTGAGAACCAATGCCTAAAGTTTTTAGGTCATAAACTATATTATCCACCCCTAATATATTTTGGTATCATGCTTATTTTCAAGAAATATCTAAGCAAAATTTAGTGCCCCTCGGGCTAGCAAACTGAGTCAAGTGAGGGTTAGAGAAAAAATAGGCCTAAAAATGTTATTTTTGAGTTTGGTTTTAGCTCAAAACACCTTGGGTATTTTTTTGAAACTCACCATGCCATGTATTAATTATAATATTTTCCACTTATCCTCTATACCTACTATGTCCTTCATTTTATCATGTTAGGGTTCTCAATCAAACCAAAGTTAATGACCCTAATTAACTATGTTTGACTATTTTACTCATTATTGAAGGGTACAAAACTCATAGATAGTTTTTTTGAAATATATTTCATCTCCTTACGGTCTTCATGTTCTAATATCACCCTCAACAAAACACTTTCTCATAACTATATATATATATATAGGCATGTGTGTTTGGTCTTAAGCTCTACAGGTGTAAATAAACCTATAATCCTTGCATATTTTAATCTGATTATGAATACTATATGAATTCATATTATCATAAGAGAAAAATTATCATATGAATTATTTTTCCTTAGATCACTTTGTATTTCAAAAATAAGTAAGCATCCTTCACTTGATTGGGCAGGCAGACCTTCAAGTGTCATATTGACTATTTATGCAGGGGCTAAAGTGAGCCTTGAAAAGATCATCTTCCCTCTAACCTATTTTTTAGGTTTTTTGTACCTCAAATGACCTTGTGTACTTTTATATCCATATAATATTTAAAACCACCATTCCACATTGCATCTTTTCTCAAGTTTGAAAACCACTTGAGTTGTCTAAGTAAATGTGTAGTTAGTCAGTTAAGTTTGATAGCATTTGAAGTTTAGATATATCTTCATAATTAAATAGGATATTAAATGGTATTTATCACAATATTGAGATTTATTTATCCTCTTTTCTATCATTTTCCACCTTTTCAATGATCATACATCTTCAAAATGACCATACATGTGTTTTATGCCTACTCAAGAGATGGTTGTAGGTAGTGATTGGGTGATTACAGTGTTAAGATATAAAAACTAGATTATTGAGACCTTGATATACATTTTAAATTAACTAGGTATCCTTCACAATAAACCTATCTCTCTTTAGTTTATTAGCATTTTCCTTTGTTTGACTGTTTATGACAAACAACCTTGGCTTTATTTGTAGGTCTATTTATTTTCTTGAGCATTAGGTCTTGTAATAACACTTTTCCATTATCTTATACCTATTCCATAATATATAAATCACATTCTCCTCAACATTTATGTTTTTAATAGTAGGAGTTGATGCACATTTTAAACAATTTCTCATAAAATGTAGACCTACATGTCTACAGACCTATAGGTCTACATTTTTCTTATTTTAGGCATTCTATGGTGTTTAATTGATCTGTTTGATCTTGAGACCATGTTTCCATTTCTTTATCACCTCTCTCATGAGTTCAATACCCTCATACACATCTAGTAATGTAATATTGAACCTTCATAAACCACTTTACAGGTAATCCCAATAACACAATATTTAAACATTGAACATGAATGTCATTAGAGGACTAGTATGGAATGACCAATCAAGTTAGAGAGACTTTAATGGAATGATAATATGATGAAAACATCAAACCATATATTGTATACATGAAACCTATTAACTCCTCCAAAGCTTTAAATGCAATATGTGACATCTTTCTCATGAAGGTTCTTCCTGATACCATGAAATCTCACACATGTTAAACTATTGAAAATAAACATGGAATGATTTTAAATACCTATACAGACCCTATAAAATCCTCACCATGCTTCAACAAGCTTTATACTACATGAAAATGGTGTACAACATGAGCATGTGGGGTTGACTTGCTATTTCTTACTATCTTGTTAGCGATGGTTCATTATAAGCTCAGCGCCTCAAATCCAAAATTATTTTCATGAATCTTAATATAATGAGGGTTTCCTTATATTCCTAGGATCATTTGATCCAACTCCTTTGTATGTTCATGAAACAAGGAAAAAAAATTGTCTTTCCTGAGTTTGTGAAGAGCTCGACTAGGTTCTTGACTATTTTTCTATATTAGTTGACCTCTAAACACTTGTGTAAGCTCATTTTCCATGTGGGGAAGTTGAAAAGACACTGATATACACATTTTTCACCTAAATATATATCTTCTTGGCCATATAAGTGACTTGAAACTATTTTGTTCATGATTTTCAATCTTTGGACGTTGGTCTGGCAATTTATTCAACTCTAATTATTCTCTGACTATTCTCTGACACCATGAATGTTATAATATTTTTTAAAATTCTTGTCCTTGAGAATAGTATGCACTATTCTTAAATTTTGGCTTAGAATGTGACTTAAAAACCTTGGGGTGTATGACAACATGATAAAATATTAATACATAACTATATGACTTCAAAGGCATAACTACAACTCATTTAGTGACTCGTCACAATGATTTTACCTTGAACACATGTGAATAAACCATATTAGCTCATGAAAGACCTTAAATACTATATAAATGCATGAAGGGAAAACCTTAACCAATGCTAAACAAGGATTAAGTTGACCACTAAAAGACCACCACAAGACCAAAGTAACCATCTAAGAGCTTGGAGAGCCTATGACAAAGTTTAAAACTATAAGGTTTGACATATTTTGACCTAGGGGTCAAAATTGGTCAACTAGGTCTTTCATCTAATCTTTGAAAAGCAAACCATATAATTAATGCTTGTGCAACACTCTAGATTTTAAATTTGCTTTCTTCTAATATGTGAGAATTAATTTAAATAATGGGATAATGCCTTCAATAAAACTCAAATTTTAATAAATAAAAAAATTGCCTTTTAAAGAGTTTGAAAATAATAAATATGACACTCAAAGTTTTTAACAATTGTTATTATATTATAATTAAATAATAATAATTAAAATTATTTTTTAAAATTTAATTAATATTAAATTATATCTTATATTTTAATATCAAATCATTTTTTAAGGAAAATTAAATAACTAATTTATGTTAATATTAAATAATAAATATATTAAATAAATTATAAAATAAAAATAAATAATACCATGCACCTTTTTTTGAGGTGTGCAAAATAAACTAAAGCGATTTATATGCACCTAACCAGTCTTCTGTAATCTAGTTACAATAGACAGTGTCAACCTGTGTAAAAAGATTTTTAATATTTGTAACAATCTCAATTGTATAAATTTATAACAATATTTATCTAAATTTTCTTTTTAGTTGTCTTGCTCATAAGGTTAGTTCACCATCCTTGTGTAAAAAATAATCTAATACCCCTTAACCCTAAATGTCTTCACACATCTAAATTTAGGGTTAAAGAGTAAGAGGTAAAAATGAAGGTAAGTTTCTAATTTTAAGTTCACTTTTATTATATATATACTATGGGGCAAAAAAACTTTATATTTTTAAGATAGTTTATTATTTATTTTACTACGTTACAAGGTCCATGATATTTTCCTAATGATGGGAACATTCATGATGTTTTATGATGATGTTTAGCACATATTCGATATTGATATTTGCTATACTATCATTTTATATTGTACATATTGTCAAATTTTCTATGATTAATAATGTTTATATGTTATTTCTCTAGAGGTAGGGCCATGTTTTATGATTTTATGGTCTTATTTATTTATTTTAGTCATAAAATCCAATCAATTTTTTAAAATCCCATATTAGATCATATAAGGTAAAATTTTAGGTAGGCTACCAAAAGTATATATATACTCTTTAATGTCACATTATTCTACTCTAAATTATATTAGCATTTTAAGGGACATGTTAAATTGAAAACTATCATCAAAAAATTTATGATAGATAAGGTTGACCATCAAATTTAGGCCCTACCTAGAAGGAAAGTCTCTTTAGTTTCTTTTCTTGAGATCTAATTATCTTGGTTTTTATCTCCTTACAAATCTTGAGGGGGAAATCCATGATCAATATTTATTCTTGAATATAGGATTATATATGATATGGGGCATTGAAGTCCCAATAAAGACAAGGTAGCTCATTTCAATTCTCAATGACTATAGGACTTATATTTATTAGATAGTTTGGTTGATTTGATTCCCAAACATGTCATGATTATTTTTAGATATGATTAGATTGTTACATTGATTTCAATACTTTATTTTTTATGGCATTTATTATTGAATTCATAGTTGACCAGTGTGCTATAGAAAAAATAAAAGAATAGTATTTTTTTAGAATCTAGCATAGGTTTATAGGGAAAATGTTCTATATGGACATATGTGTATCTTTAGTATAAAACTAAATATGTTGGGAACTTATACATGGGTCGTTATTACACCTCTATCAAAACTAGGTGTATCATTTTTAGTTTTTCCTTTCCTTTCCATATTGAAGAAAATTATTAATTGATTGGTCAATTATCCATGTAAAAATATCCTTTTCATGTGTCACGAGTGTCTTGGAGTTTATTTTGGGGTGCATGATTGTGTATCCACCATTTTATTATTTTATTTAGATATGTATGTACACACACATAAAAGTGGAACATTATATAGACACCTAAATTTGGTCATGGTGTATTTATTAATCATAAATGTAAATTATTTAAGGGTATTTATGTGTTTATGGTTTTTTCTAGGTTATATTTTTATTGGCATGTTTTCAATGTTTTTTACCCTTGGTTATTGCATTTGACCCATTTTCTCTATCACCCCTCTTCCTCTCTTTTCCTTTCCTTACTCTATGTTTTTAAGTGGTCCTCACATAAATGTATATTATATATTTCTTACATTGTACAATTCTAAGATATTTTTGTGTGCATCTATCTTGTTGTACCCATATCATGTGGTCTAGTATTTTATGTTTTTTGTCCATTAGGCATTGACTTGAGTGCCATTAAGATCCTAATTTGAACTCAAGAAGTTTATAAATTTATAGGTATATTAGTGAATTAAGAAATGAATTAAAAAAATAGAATAAATGAATTAATACTAGAATTTAGAGAAAATATCCAATAATCCACGGAAATATAAAGTATTTATTATTGGAACAATCATTCATTCTAGCACTTCACGTAATATAGAGTATATACTACATCACACTTGATTGCCTAGTTAAACTACTAAATTTGGGATGTTGTTTTCAATATTTATGAACTTTTGAGAGGGATAATAAGTAGTTGATACTTAAAAACCATCCTAATTGGAGGACAAACCCTAAAACAAATATTTTCCTTACTCATTTGTAGGTGTAGACCTATCAGGGTTTTTAAGGAGATTTTTTTTTAAATGTATGCATAATTTCAAAAATGTGAGTGAGGTTTTTAAAGTGAACAAAATCATAAAATTAATTTTGTATTATTTGATACTTGCTAGAAACATACACTATATGATCCTAGTTTATCATAAACATTGAATGTATAATTTTGGTGAATCATACATGTTTCTATGAGTTTTTTAGATTCGCTCCATCTTGTTATGTTCACCTATTTTACATTTTTATATATTAGAAACTATTTTCAAATTTAAGCATAAATAAGATGTTCCTATAAACCCCTCTCTATCATTGTTTATGTGTTGAAATGTTCATTCAATGTACACATGATTCAAGCATAACATGGAATCTATACTCAATGTGAGACTGCTCCTTGTAGAGATCCTCTTGAACTAATTCATGTTGTTTTTTAAATTAACATTATTCCACCTATTGTAAGTGCATGAAAATAAAAATTTACAATGAAAAAGGGAGAGAAATAAACATTAGCATACATATCTTAGATAAATATATGTAAAATACATCAAGAGATATCAATCTTGAGGTCCCTATTCCACTTATGTCACAAATTAAATATAATATATGTACCTCAAGAATGATATATTTCAAAATAATTTATCTAGATTTATCTAAGATATATATGTTAGTTATTATAAATAATATCATATATTATAAAGCTATGTAAAATATGGTTTTCTGTCACATTTATACCATACCTAATCCCATATTTACTTTTTTTTTTTAAATGGTCACACAATTGATACACTATTAACTATAACATGTTACTTATTACACTAGCATGAAGGTAATAGTTTAAAGGAGGTATTGGAGGTGGCCTTGGTATTATTAAACTGATTCTATGGATTCATTGGGGGACTAAATTTGATGGTCATATGACTATATTTGTATTATTTAATTGTAAAATATAACTAGTTTTAAATCTTAATTTTTTTGAAATAATTATATTCTTATTTTTTTCTTTCATTTAGGATCATCACCCATGATATTTCATAAGTCATTTTCACTTAATGAAGGATCACAGGGGTTGAGTATAAAAAGGAAAAAATCATTTCAAAAAATTTAATATTTATTTATATGAATTGTAAAAACATAACATCTCTAATAACCAATAATATTAAACCGTATCAAATATTTATTAAAAAGAAAACCATTAAAAACTTTTTAAAAAAAAGATAATTTATAATATTTATTTTTCATACTATAAACTTCATTAAGGCAATGTTGAAATGACCTTTTTCATACCAACATTATGTCCAAATCCCATTATTTGAACTGACAAATCTCCCAAATACCCACGTGACCCCTCCACCCCCCACACCAACCCAAAAAAAAACATTAATCCACATCCACATGAACTGTAACCCCATAATATAATAGAATAACAAATGCACACTGAAAGTACCTAACTAGATGGCATTTTTATGGTAGCTTGAATTAGCACACCAAGGAAAATACGCATTGCTTCAACTAGTCAAAAGCTTGTGGAGAACCCAATTCCCAATCGTAGGCCTATCTAAAAAAATTAGAATGGATTAGATTCATATGAATACCCGCTTAATAAAATTGGCAATTTATTGTTTACTTTAATCACCATGTCATTCATTTCATTTCACCTCAATGATTATGGACTCATTTAATGCAATAAATACACAAGAGGGAAAAACAATTGTGCGCTTAAACCATAATTTTGTTTGTGTAGTAATTTTTTGGTGTTCTTAAAATTGGTTGAATACATTTTTTACCATATAGTTTATAATATATTTCCAACAAATTTATAAAGAAGAGATAATTTATATGTTGCTAATAATAATGGAGAATGAATAATTGTGGAAGAGTATGAATATTACAGGCACGACAGATGGAGATAGGTGGGGTAGAAGATGAACAATTGTTGAAATAAAGAAGGAAATAAAATAAAAATGTAATAAGAATAAATTAGAAAAGAATAAATTAACGCATTGATTTCATATGGCTTTCACACTTGTTAGATGGAAAGGAGATCTGCAAGACCTCTATAAATTTTGTCAAAGTCGATGCTTATGGTGTTGGGCCATATCAGTTATCAAGGGCTCCTCATTAAATGGCAAAAGTGTCAACTTGTTTATTATCTCATGGTGTAAAGTTGTTCCTTCAAAAATAAAATATATGTTACATATTTTAAAAATTAATTTTATATATATATATATATATATATATATATATATATATAATTTTTAAAATATAACATATATATTATATTTGAGGCTAAATTATTTAATTTTTAAAATATAACATATATATTATATTTGAGGCTAAATTATTATTCTACTTATATATATATATATATATATATATATATATATATATATATATATATATATATATATATATATATATAGTAGAATAATAATTTAGCCTCAAATATAATATATATGTTATATTTTAAAATATAACATATATATTATATTTGAGGCTAAATTATTATTCTACTTTTATATATATATATATATATATATATATATATATATATATATATATATAAGTAGAATAATAATTTAGCCTCAAATATAATATATATGTTATATTTTAAAAATTAATTATATATATATATAAGTGTATTTATTTGTGAGTAGAATAATTATATCAGTTGATTTTTTTTAAGTGGAAAAATTTATAAAATAATAGTCAAATAGACGTTAAATTTAAAGTTAGAATTAAAAGTTAACACACTCACTCCATTATAATCTATTGTCACCTTGTAAGATGTCATTGTAAAACATCTATTAACGTAATTAAATAAATAGAGTTATACCAGAATTGAAATAGCTTGACTTCTTATTTACACATACACTAAACTAATTGGATACGTAAGAAAAAAAGTGCATATAAAACAAATCAATAAAATTAAAAAGGTTTTATCTAATATGAATATGGAAATTAAATAAAAAGTAATAAGATAAAAATAGAAAGATGATTATTTATAGTTACAAATACATTCATCAATTGTAAGAAATTTATAAATGAACATAAAAATTAAATTAAAAATAATAAGATAAAAATTAAAAAATATATTTTTAATCATAAATATATTCATTAATTATAAAAAAATTATATATATATTACATTTTATTTATTTATTAAATAAATAAATAAAAATATTACATATAAAATATAAAAACTTTAAATTTTAATTTTAAAAATATAAAAGAAAAAATAAATAAATAATTTTAACTATTTGTATACAATTTAACCGACAAACCTACAATTTTTTTCCCTTATTCTATCTAATTTGCTAGCTTAAGATAACAATCTTTTTAAGTGCCCATGCCAATACCCATGCTTATGTTAGGAATCCTAGGAAGCACAACTTATTACCATATACAAGCAACTAAATGCAGAATTAAACCAGAAGCAATAAGTAACTAGAAACCAGAAACAACACAAAATTTGAGAGACAATACACAATCTTGTATTAATACTCTTCAGAAGGAAATACAATAAAGGAGTGCCACAGTCTTCTTCCCACACCTCAAAGGCTTCCCACACACTTAGGGCATACAAATATTCTCCCTCAAGAGCTCACTCTCTCTCAATTACGGTCACAATAAACAACTCAAGCACAGTGCTTTTGTTCACCTCCAACCAGTCAGTAACAATATTGCCATTACCAAGCACTCAAAAGTACTTCAAGTAGATCTCCTTAATCTTGCAACAACTTGTAAATCACCCTGATCTTACTTACCATGTAGATCTTCTACCTGATCTTGCACAACCTGTAGTTCAACCTGATCTTACAATTGGAAGAAAACTCTTTCTTGCCTTAATTACAATACAGCCCATGAGTCTCTTAAATAGACCTCATGCAAACAATAATTAGACTTTCTTAATTACAATAATTAGACACACAACTCAAGACTATAATTAGCCTTTAACATGCAAATTGGGTGTTCAACAACTAACTGTTTGTGTAACCGACAGTTTTGGAATGCACATGCGATCGACGTCGGTCCCCGTCTATCAGGGGATGACTGACGTCAGTCGATCCCTGACCGATGTTGGTTGCTCTACACACAATATATGACCGATGTTAGTTGATCAGACCGATGTCAGTTGCTTTGCAACTTAGCATCCTCCTCCATTTGCATTTGTGAAGCTTTTAGCTCCACAACCTAACAATCTCCCACTTGGAGATAAACAGTTGCACCTGTACCTTTACCTATACACCATCTAATTTGTTTCTTGTCTTGTATTCCTCTTCAAGATAAATCTTGAAGACCAACCACCACACATCTTGTGGTGCAACACCTGTCAACCAAGTAACCTGCCATACCCGATTCTACATATCCATGTAGAGAAGTGTTTGACCCTACATCGCATGTATACCTACTACTAGTCCCTCTCAGATACCTAAGAATCCACTGAACCGCTTTCCAGTGCTTCTTTCCCAGATTGACCACAAACTCACTGACAACTCCCACTGCTTGGGAAAACTCAAGTCTAGTACACATGTACTTAACCTCATCATGTGATTGGGGACACTGCTCTGTTAACCGTCCATCCATAAGTGTGTTAATCGATTCTGCATCCTCCATCCTGAACCTTGCCACTACCTTATTCACACAATCATCCTGAGACAACATCAACCTATGATCTTCCCTGTCTCTAGGAATACTCATGCCAAAGAATCTTGCTACTCCCAGATTCTTCATGACACACCTCTGAACTAACTTTACCTTTAGCTCAGAAACTCCCTACATGTGTGACCCTACAATAAGCATACACACTACATATAGTAAAAGGATAATGTAGCTAATATTATCCAACTTGGTAAAGAGAACACAATGGTTACCATGACATTGTCTAAAGCCCTGCTTTGTCATCCACCTGTCAAACCTCCATTGTCCTACAGCCTGCTCAAGACCATATACCCTGGCCTTCCATCTCACGTGTCCATTCTCTCTCTTCTTTAACCTAGCTAGAAACTCTACCAAACCTCTCATTTGGTTCTCTCCCAAGGAATCAACTTCCTCATCCATGCCATGCTAATACTATTTCCTGGTTCCTACCTGCTCTGCTTCTTTAAAACTTGTTGGTTTTTTACCATCAGTGAGTAACAAGTAGTGTAAAGAAGGGGAATAATGAATTTGAGACTTACTTACCCTTTCAGTCCTCCATATGGGCATTTGAGACTCCTTGATAGCTTGTTATCCACCTAAAATCTATTTTGATAGTGACCGATGTCGATAACCTCTCAGTCTGCACCCGATTGACGTCGGTTCCATGCGACTGACCCGACTACCGACGTCATTTCTTTGACTACCGACGTTGTTCTCCACCTGCCTGACACCACTAACTCTAGTCTGTACATGACTGATGTCAGTACCTGTCTGTTCGATGTCGGTTCCCTCTGACTGACGTCGGTACCTATGTTTACCTGTGAGCGATGATTTTTTACCCGCGAGCTTACTTTGAATCATTCCCTTGTTCAAACTACCCTGCTCAAAATTATTCAGCCCCTGTGACTGATCTCTATCTGTCATCTCCTCCTTGAACACCAAGGCTTTCCTGTTCTTGTCAAAAACATTAGATTTCCTCTTTGTGCAATAGGCTCAATCCTTTCTTGTAGCTTCAGTCTCAAGAAACCTCACTTTCTTCTGTTGCTTACAGAAATCTTGATCTATGCTATCCATATCTGAACTCTTACCCTTTGACTCAAGAACATGCATCTCCTCTTATTCATGTGACCAAGCCTATGAAGCCACATCTCTAAATCTACAACTAAAGTAGATAAACTAGAAGGAGAATCAGTAATACAAGTAGATAGATAAAGAGTACCTAATTTCTTACCTCTTTCTAAAACAAGTGCACCCTTGGTAACTTTCCAAGAGTTCGCTATGAGAGTTACTGTGCATCCCTCATCACCCAACTTTCCTATAGAAATCAAGTTCCACTTCAGGACTGGGACATGCATGACCTCCTTCAACACCCATGTGTTTCCCGTCTACAATTTCAGCTTCACTTTCCCTTTGCCAACCATTTGACAAGGCTTACCATCCCCTAAATAAATTTCTCCAAAGTCTCCCTAGACATACTCATGAAAAAATTCCCTATTTGGGGATGCATGGAAAGAGGCACCAGAATCTAAAACCCAAGATTTTACTTTATCCAAGGAACATACCAGAGCATCCTATGTAACAATACCTGCAACACCTGCTTCTTTAGTTCCTTCATGCTGATCTTCAACCAACCAACAATCTTTCTTTACATGCCCTTTCTTTCCACAATTCTAGTAGATTTTCCTACCGGGCCTGGATCTAGATCTCCTGCCTATCTTTGACCTTGATTTCCCTTGCTCATTCTTCTCTCTTTGCCTTTCCTTGCTTTCAACACTCAAAGCATTCCCTGATGATTCACCTATGCTTTTCCTGCAAATTTCTTCATTTAAGATTACACTAACAACATCATCCACTTTCAAGATATTTGAAGCAGACACAGTATTACTAACTACCATTACCAAACTATCTCAACTTTTAGGTAATGAGCATAAGATTAAGAGAGCCTTAATTTCATCATCAAAAACAATATTGACTAAAACTAACTGATTTACTAATCCATGGAAATCACTAAGATGACTATATACCGATCCACCTTCCTACATTTTCCACCTTCCTACATTTGCAAATTAAATAATTGCTTCATAAGAAATACCTTATTTGAAGCTGAGGGTTTTTCATATAAAGTTGCCAAAGATCCCACTAACTCTACCGTTGTCTTAACCTGTGATAAGTTGGAAATCACAGATGATGCCAGACTCAACCTTATAGTTCCCAGAGCCTTCCGATCAAGAATATTTCATTCCTCATCTTTCATATCTAGGGGCTTGCATGCAACCCCACCCAACGGTAAGTATAGATATTTCTGATATAGATAATCCTCTATCTGCATCCTCCATAATTGATAATTTGTGCCATTGAATTTCTCCATTCTTAGCTTACTTTCTTCTGCCATTGTTATACTCCCACTCAATCAGAAACCCTTGAGAGTGACCTGTAATCAAACACAAACCTGCTCCCTACAACCTTAGCTCTGATACCAATTGTTAGGAATCCTAGGAAGCACAATTGATTACCATATACAAGCAACTAAATGCGGAATTAAATCAGAAGCAATAAGTAACTAGAAACCAAAAACAACATAGAATTTGAGAGACAATACACAATCTTGTATTAATACTCTTCAAAAAGAAATACAATAAAGAAGTGCCACAGTCTTCTTCCCACACCTCAAAGGCTTCCCACACACCTAGGGCATATAGATATTCTCCCTTAGGAGCTCACTCTCTCTCAATTATGGTCACAACAAACAACTCAAGCACAGAGCTGTTGTTCACCTCCAACCAGTCAGTAACAATACTGCCAGTACCAAGCACTCAAAATTACTTCAAGTAGATCTCCTTAATCTTGCAACAACCTGCAAATCAACTTGATCTTACTTACCATGTAGATCTTTTACCTGATCTTGCACAACCTGCAGATCAACCTGATCTTACAATTGGAAGAAAACTCTTTCTTACCTTAATTACAATACAGCCCATGAGTCTCTTAAATAGACCTCATGCAAACAATAATTAGACTTTCTTAATTACAATAATTAGACACGCAAATCAAGACTATAATTAGCCTTTAACGTCCAAACTGGCCGTTCAACAACTAATTATTCGTGTAATCGACAGTTCTAAAACGCACAGGCAATCGACATCGGTCCCTGTCTATCAGGGGATGACCGACATCAGTCGATCCCTGACCGATGTCGGTTGCTCTGCACACAGTATATGACCGACATCGGTTGATCAAACTGATGTCGGTTGCTTTGCAACTCAGCATCCTCCTCCATTTGCATCAGTGAAGCTTTTAGCTCCACAACCTAATAGCTTATTTATTTTTATCTTTTTTGTATTTTCAAGTTGCCATTGTACCATATCCTTCAAAAAATGTTAACTTACTTTATAAGTAAAAAAAAGCTTTGATGGGCTCTTCCACGTACCTCTAATATAATATAATATGAATATAGAAATTAAATAACTAATAAGATAAAAGTAGAGGGATGATTATTTACACTCACAAATACATTCATGAATTGTAAGAAACAAATATATGAATATGAGAATTAGATTACAAAAAATAAGATATTGCATAGGGATAATCATTTTCAATTACAAATATATTTATCAATTATAATAAATTTATATATATTATATTTTATTTATTTAAAAAAATAAAAATAAAAAATTATATATAAAATATAAAAAAATTAGATTTGAATTTTAAAAATAAAAAGAAAAAAAATCAATTTTAATTATTTATATACAAAGTTTTTTTGAAAATTTAAGCAAAAAACTTACAATTATTTCTCTCCCTTATTCTATCTAATTTGATGACTTAAGATAATAATATTTTTAAATGCCCATGTCGATACTCATGCTTATTTACTTTAATCCTTTTTTATTTTCAAGTGTGCCATTGTACGTAATGTTCTCCTTTGACTTTTTTAACTTGATTTATAACTAAAGCAAAGCTTTGATGGGCTTTATTATAACCCAATTTTTCACCCTTGAAAGACTGTTCAAGCCTTCCAAATCTGTGATAAAATAGAAACAATCATAGGTTGTGGTTGACCTTTAGATAGATTGAATATTTAGGTTAAAGGGCTTTTTCCCCTTGATGTATCACTTAGGCTCATTCACTTATCTACCAACTTGTTAGGAAAAGAGAGAGAAACATACTTTAATGGAAGTGATGCACCAAAATATTTGACCACTACCAACCAACTGCATGTGCACATCAATCATGAGGCTAACCTAAAACAAACACTACTCCTAATTTTCCTCTCTACATCAGCACTTCACATGAAGGTTGTGAAAGATGTTTGGACTAGGAGGACTAATCAAGAGGTCATATGATGACACTAATGAATAGACAACTCACTAAACCTTTACACTCCACTCAAACACTTCACATAACATGCATTGAAGCTTTCAAATTGAATATGAATGCTAGAAAAGGACAACATGCCAAGGAAAGCTAAGTAAAACACTTGATAAGATTTACTAGTCATGCACAAATACTAAAACCAATCGAAGGAGGAGGTAAAACTAGTAGTTTCTCATTAATTAAGGGCTTGAAAATGGGTGGGGCTTTACCATACCTAGGTGGAGGATGAATATAATGCCCATCAAGGCTGGATTTATAGAGAAATGAAAGAGAGTAAGAGAGAAGGGTGTAGAAGAGAGCCATGGCATGTGTCAAATGAGAGTTACAATTAAAAAAGGAGTTTGAGAATAGTTTCAGAGGATATCAAAAGATAAGTGTTACTTTCTTGATGATGTTTCATCTCCCAAATGGCGTATGAGTCTTCATGTTTACTTGACACCTTGTATTCTTCTTCAAAATTGCCCCTTCTCTTGGCTTGTGAATAGACAAGTGGCACTCTTGATCATCAAGTCATGGTGAACTGATCGTGCTTTTCTCTTTGATACTTTTCACTTGTTTATCAAAATCCCAAAACTTACAATACAACGATGATTACACCTCTTAAGTGTCTTGAAACCCACTTGGCCTTACTACACCTTTCTTTGCTTGTAAGTGTCAAATCTTGAATTTTTATTCATAATTATAATTATTCTCCATGAAATCCATCTCATATCTTAACAGACTTGAAACAAATCCTTTGGATGCATTGAGCACTTACCAAGGTCTCATTTTGCACCTAAAGCTCTCATTTGGCCTCAATTCCTTGTAACCATGAAAACATACAAAGGTCATTGTTTTGGAAAATGTATGAATGGTATTTTAAATATAAGGGTATTTTATAGTACCCAATATCCCCTTAAAAATCCATGCCAATTTTTTTGACCTAAAATCATGTGGAAGTTTCATTTTTTTTTACTGATCTATCTCTCCAATTAGGCCTCTTGACTTAGAAGTTGAGTTCTTGCTCAATAGATCTCCCACACAGTTGAAACCTCCAAAAAGTGTTTGATTCACTTCACCTAGCCTATTACCATGTTTTATGTAAAATTTGAGGACCTTGACCCTATATAGACAGATCAAGCATGAAATGGCAAAAAACCCTAGACTTTCACAAGCCTTTTTACACTGGCTTCAAGAATTAGACTTGTTTGAGCACTTCCAAGATGACATACATGGACTTATAGACTTAAATAGGTATAATACACCTCAATGCATCCTATCCAACTACTTTACATTGGTATAGGATCTTCTATATCTTGTTTTGATCCTAAAACTTCAGAAAAGTACAACATTTATTGAATTTGTATAGTTACATGAAAAATGAAATATCATGTTGATGTTATTCTTGGAGTTAATAATTATGATCAGGTGTTTTAAAGTTCAATCCAATTATTTTTAGGAGATTAAGTGATCAATCTCTCTTGACTAGTCAATTCTGGCCTTCTTGGCAGCGTATGAGTGCCTTAGAGTCTTAGCAATGATTCATAAAGAAGAGGCCACTAAGTTGAGAACCAATGCCTAAATTTTTGAGGGAATAAACCCTGTTAACCACCCCTAATATATTTTGGCACCATGTATCTTATCAATAAATATCAAAGCAAAAGTTAGTGTCCCTCAGGCTAGTAGAGTGAGTATAGTGAGGTCTAGAGAAAAATTAGGCCTAAAAATACTATTTTTGAGTTTGGTTTCAGATCTAAACACCATGGGGATTTTTTTTCCATGCCCCAATGATCATATTTTCCACTTCTCATATATACCTACTATATCCTTCATTTCTTAGGTTAGGTTTCTCAAGCAAACCAAAGTTAATGACCCTAGCTGACTATGTTTGACTATTCTCTTCATTGTTGAAGGGTACAAAACCTCATAGATAGTTTATTTGAAGTATATATCAACTCCTTAGGGTCGTCATGTTCCCATATCACCCTAAACAAGCCACTTTTCTCACAACTATATATATAGGCCTGTGTGTTTGGTCTTAGGCTCTATAGGCCTAAACAAACCTGTAAGCCTTACCATCTTTTCATTAACTATGAGGACTATATGAAGTCATATTATCATAAGAAAAAAATTATCATATTAATCACTTTTCCTCATATCACTTTTTATTTCAAAAACAAACAAGCATCCTTCACTTGATTGGGTAGGTAGGCTTGTAGGTGTCATATTGACTATGTCTACAAGGGCTAAAGTGAGCCTTGAAAAGATCATCCTCCTTCTAACCTATATTTATGTTTATTTGACGTCAAATTAAATTTTTACTTGTATATCCATCTAACCTTCAAACCCACTGTTCTACATTGCATATTTTCTCAAGTTTGAAAACCACTTGAGCTTCCTAAGCAAACCTATAGGTAGTCATTTGAATATGACTGCATTTGAAGTTTGGAGATCTATTCATAATTCACTAGGAGATTAAATGGTCTTTATCAAAATATTTTAGAGTTATTTTTCCTCTTTTTGAATCTCTTCCACCTTTTCAATGATATTGCATCTTGAAAATGAACATACATGTGTCTTATGCCTGTTCAAGAGATGGTTGTAGATAGTGATTGGGTTATTGGAGTGTTAAGATTTAAAACATATAATTTTTTAAATATATTATTGATACCTTGGTACACATTTTAACTTCATGAGGATTCCTTCATAATCAACCTAGCTCTCTATAGTTTATTAGCATTTTCCTTTGTTTGATTATTCATGACAAATGACATTAGCCCTTCTTATAGGTTGATTTGTGTTCTTGAGCATTAGATCGTGCAATCACACTTCTCCATGATCTTATACCTATTATATCATAGAGACATAACATTCCCCTCAACATTTAGGTTTTCAAAATCAATATTTGATGCACATTTCAAATTAATTTATCATAAAATACAAACCTATAGGTCTACAGACTTGTGGGTCTACATTTTTCATTATTTAGGCATTATATGATGTACACTTGATCTCTCTAATCTTGAGACCATATTTCCATCGATTTCTCACCTCTCTCATGAGGTCAAGACTCTCATAAACTTTTAGAAATGCAGGATTGAACCTTCATAAACCACTTTGTAGGCAGTCTCATTAACACAGTCTTTAAACATGGAACATAAAAGTGAATGGAGGACTGGTACAGAATGCCCAATCAAGTTAGAGATCATTGAATGGTATGGGATGATGGTGAAAAAATAAAACCATCCATTGTATGCATGAAACCTATTAACTCATCCAAAGCTTCAAATGCAATCTATGACATCATTCTCATGAAGTCTTTTATTGATATCATGGAAGCTCACACATGCCACCCTATTATAAATAAACATGGAATGATTTTTCATACCTTTATATAACCTCTAAAATACGTACCATGCTTAAATGATCTTTAGATTGCATGGAAATGGTGCAAAACATGAGCCTATGTGATTGACTAATTGTTTTTGACTGGCTATCTTGTTAGAAATGGTTCATTTAGCACAAATCCTAAAATATTTTATTGAATATTAATCCCATGAGGCATCCCTCCTATGCATAGGATCATTTTATCCAACTCCTTTTTATGTTCATGAAACAAACAAAAAAAATTGTCCTTCTTGAGATTGTAAAAAGCTTGACTGGGCTCCTTTACTATTTTTCTTTATTCATTTACCTCTAAACACTTTTTTAAACTCATTTTCCATTTGGGAAAGTTTAATAAACACTTATAAACATATTTTCACCTGAAGATATATCTTTTTGGTCGTACAAGTGACTTGAAACTACTTCTTTTTCATGATTTTCAATCTTTGGACATTGGTATGACAATTTCTCTAACTCTAATTATTCTATAACTATTCGACACCATATACTTTATAATATTTATTTAAATTATTTTCCTTGAGAATAATGTGTACCATTCTTCAGTTTTAGCTTAGAAAGTGACTTAAAAACCTTGGGGTGTATGACAACATGATTAAATATTAATACATGACTATATGACTTCAAAGGCATAACTACAACTTGTCACAATGATTTGACCTTGAACACATATGTATAAACCACATTAAATACCTTAAATACCTTAAAGACTATACAAATGCATGAAACCTAAACAAAACCTTAAACAATGCTAAACAAGGATTAAGTTGACCACTAGAAGATCACCATAAGACCAAAGTAACCATCTACAAGTTTGTAGATCCCTATGAAAAAGTTTCAACCTATAGGGTTTGACCTCTTTTCACTTGGGGCTCAAAATTGGTCAAAAAATTAGTGATTCATAAGTGTAACATGCCTACAATGCTTACTAGACTAGTAGCCTTGTCCTTTTATTGGGCAATGAAGTCACTTGCACTTAAATTCAGACTTGATCAGACCTTGACCAAAATAAGACAATTAACTTGACATCCAAACACATAAAATAAAAACAACACACACAAAACAAGGAAACAATACACACACATGTGCTAACTAAGCACTTGGGGAGCATAAAACACAATAAATCAACTAATATGTATAACTAATTTGAAAATATCTTCTTCCTCCTAGATCAAATGGGAAGCTTGTGATATCTTTTGCTCCATGGGGTGAATAATAACATGAGGTAATCTGCCTCTTGGATCTTGTTCTTGTTGGCTTCACCTTTGTATTGATTTCCAATCCTCTTGGCATGATTTCAAGTGAAGTAACAATAGCAAACCAATCACCTATGAAGATGAACTCATCATGTTCTTCAAAATCCTTCTTGTGATGTTTCTTGATGTTGGAACCTAGCTCAAACATGACAATCTCTTGGCTTATAGGAGAAACATCACCCTTAGCTTCTATAGTATCTATGAAATGATGTATTTGATCTTGAATGGTCTTTTAGGGATCCCCACATTATTTATCAAGTAAGAGAGTATCCTCAACAAGATCCTCAATTTGTCTAATAGGAGGTATAAGCCCTTGAAGAGCCTTAAATTCATTACAAATCTTTAGGTACTGCTACCATAAGTCTTCATCCTTCTCTTGACATTTCTCTTGAAGATGTACAACCTGAAGCACATCCTTAGAAGCTTCTTCTTATGCTATAGTATCTTGATCAACTTTTACCCTCTCCTCAAACTCACATTCTTGCTCACTTGAAGCCATTTCACATTAATCCAAATCCTCACCTTGTTCAACTGAGATGTTTTCTAATTCAAGATCAACTACAACCTGATTTTAAACTTGTACCCCTTCTTCAAGATTCACTTTCACTTCATCTTTGAAAATTGAATTGCCTATTTCTTCCCCAAGTGGAGTACCAATGAATTTTTCCTCTTCGTACATGCTTAAATCATCTTCCTCACTACAAATATAGCTTTATCTTTTCCATTTACCTCCCATAGGGTAGGTTTCTTCTCAAAGAGGAAGATGGAGCGAGGGCAAGGAATATGTTCATGATTTGGCTTTAGAATTTAGGGAGCTTTCTTATAACTTGAGGTCTTTAAAATGGAGTATTCTTCTAAGAATTTTTGAAGAGAGATCAAATTCAGTTGTGCTATGAGTGCCTCATTCTCCTCAACAAGCACTTTATTCTTATTATAGCCTTCTTGGGTTTCTTCTATAGCTACAAATTGATTTTACAATCATCTCAACTAGGACCTCTTTCTTGTCTTGAATACCTTCTTAAGGTTCAATTTCTAAATCTAAACTTCATTCAAGTTCTATGACTTTTAGTTCCAATTCTTTAATTTTTTGTCTAAATTTTCTTGGGATAGCTCTTCTTGAGGATGGTCAATGACTTCATGAGGATAAGGATCACAAAAATGTTGATAAGGGATGCCATAGGGATCTTGAAACACTTGATCAAACTCACTTTTTTGCCTCTCCCAAGTCAATATCTTATCCAATACAAATGTACACAAATCATTCCTCTTTAATGGATCACTAGAGGATATAGTTGTAGCTTGAAAAAGCCCAAACACTTCCTCATATTGAGAAGTTGAACAAACCCTTTTTGCACATGTTAGTGTCTTTCTCTCCATCTCATCCATTTCATCTTCATAATATTGGAAAGTTAGTGGAGGAGGGGAAGGAGAATAACATGGTTGAAGACAAGGATGTTCATATGCATTATCATAGCCACATAGGGAAGGTATAGGCAAATCATAGGATTGATATGGATCATAAGGAGGATAAGAGTGGTAATTTTGATAGTAAGGAGGATGACATGCCTAATAATACTACTAAGGCATATAGTTGGATTCACATGAAGGGAAAGTGGGTTAGTCATAGGACTGATACAAATCAATATATTGCTGGTATGACTCATTATAGGGCTGATAAGGCTCATTATAGGGATGATAAGGTTCATTATAGGACTGATAGGGAATAACATAGGCTTGATATGCCTCATCACTTTTAATGGAATTAAAATTTACTCCAAACTCATCCATAACATCCTCATCAAGATAGTGAATTGAAAAAACAACTTACTTTGAACAAGTGCCTGGACTACTAGAACCAACAGATTAAGCTTAAAGTTACCATTGATGTTTTTGAATAACTCCAAAGACTGATATGTAAAAGGATAACACCAACAATGCTTCAACTAATTTGGACCTTTGTCCCATTAGGCATGTTAGAATAATTATACCCTAAATTTGCACTATTAGAAGATTGTTCAATCCTTCCAAATTTGGGATAGCATGGAGATAATCTTAGGCTACGGGTGACCTTTAGCTAGATTGAATCTCTAGGTTAAAGGTATATCTACCCTTGATGTATCACTTAGTATCATTCACTACTATAACAAATGGTTAGGAAAAAAGAGATAAACCTACTCTAATAGAGGTGATGTACCAAAACATTTTAACACTACCAACCATCTACATGTGCACATCAACCATGAGACTAACTTGAAACAAACACTACTCCTAATCTACCTCTCTTCATCAACACTTCACATGAAGGTTGTGAAAGATGATTGGGATAGGAGGACTAAATAAGAGGTCATATGATGACACTAATGAATACATAACTCACTAAACCTTCACATTCCACTCAAACACCTCATATAACCTACAAATAAGCTTTTAAATTGAATATGATTGCTAGAAAAGGACAACATGCTAAGGTAAGATAAGCAAAAAGACTTGAAAAAATAAACTAGTCATGCACAAATATGAAAAATAGTCAAAGTGGGAGGTCAAACTAGTAGTTTTTCATTGATCAAAGGCTTTCAAATGGGTAGGTATTCACCATAACTAGGTGGAGTATGAATACAATGCCCATCAAGGCTGAATTTATAGAGAAATGAGAGAGAATAAGAGAGAAGGGCATAAAAGAGAACCATCACATGTGTTAAATGAGAGTTACAATCAAGAAAGGAATTGGAAAATATTTTTAAAAGATCTCAAAAGATAAGTGTTACTCTCTTGGTGATGCTTCATCTCCCAAATGGCGTATGAGTCTTCATGTTTTCTTGACACCTTGTATTCTTGTTAAAAATTGCCCCTTCTCTTGGCTTTTGAATGGATAAGTGGAACTCTTCATCATCAAGTCATGTTGAACTAATATATATATATATATATATATATATATATATATATATATATATATATATATATATATATATATATATATATATATATATATATATATTTCACTTGTTTAATAAACTCCTAAAACTGGCATTTCAATGATGATTACACCTCTTAGGTGTCTTGAAGCCCAATTGGCCTTACTACACCTATATTTGCTTGCAAGTGTCAAATATTCACTTTGTATTCATAACTAAAATTATTCTCCATGAAACCCATCTCCATGTATTAAAATAATTTAAACAACTCCTTTGGATGCATTGAACACTTACCAAGATCTCATTTTGCACCTAAAGCTCTCATTTGGCCTTAATTCCTTGTAGCCCTGAAAACATACAAAGCTCATTTTTAGGAAAATGTATGAATAGTATTTTAAAAATAAGGGTATTTTTGAGTACCCATTATTCCCTTATAACTTCATGCCAAATTTCATGACCTGAAAGCAAGTGGAAGTGTTCTTTTTCTGCTGGTCTATCTCTCCAATTAGGCCTCTATGCTTAGAAGTTGAGTTCTTGCTCTACATACCTCCCACACATTTAAAACTTCCATAAAGTGTGTGATTAAATTTCCATAGCATATGACCATGTTCCATGTCAAATTTAAGGACCTAAAATCCTATGTACATAGATGAACCATGAAATGGCCATAAAACCTAGCCTTTCACAAGCCTTTTTACACTGCCTTCAAGAATCATACTTATTTAATCACTTTCGGGATGACATGTATGTATTTTTTGACTTTATGAGTTATAATAAACCTCAATCCATCCTATCCAACTACTTTGGATCAATATAATATCTTTTATACCCTATTTTGAGCCTAAAACTTCATAAAAGTACAACATTTATTGAATCCATTCAATTAAAGGTACAAGAAAATATCATGCTGATGGAATCCCTAGAGTTAATAATGATTTTTATGTGTTTTCAAGGTCAATACAATGATTTTTATGTGATTAAGAGATCAATATCTCTCAATTGGTCAATTATGGCCTTCTTGGCACCTTGTGAGTGCATTAGAGTCTTAACAACGATTCACCAAGAAGAGGCCATTAAATTGAGAAACCATGCCTGAAGTTTTGAGGGCATAAACCTTGTTAATAAACCCTAATATTTTTTTGCACCATGCATCTTTTAAATAAAATACCTAAGAAAAAGTTAGTGCCCCTTGAGCTAGTAGACTAAGTCTAGTGAGGTCTAGAGAAACATTAGTCCTAAAAAATGTTATTTTTGATTTTGGTTTTAGCTATAAACACCTTGGGGAGGTATATGACACTCACCATTCCATGTTATAATGATAATATTTTCTACTTTTCCTCTATACCTACTATATACTTCATTTGTCCAGGCTAGGGTTCTCAAGCAAACCAAAGTTAATGACCCTAGCTGACTATGTTTGACTATTTTATTCATTGGTGAAAGGTATAAAACCTCATACACAATTTATTTGAAGTCTCTATCACCTCCTTAGATTATTCATGTTCTCATATCACCCTTAACAAGACACTTTTATAACAACTGTATGTATAGGTCTGTGTGCTTGGTCTTAGGCTTTATAAGCCTAAACAAACCTATAAGCCTTGCCATATTTTCATTGACTGTGTGGACTATATGAAGTCATATTATCATAACAGAAACATTCTCATATGAATTCTTTTTCCTCATATCACTTTGTCTTTCAAAAACAATCAAGCATCCTTCACTTGATTGGGCAAGCAGGCCTGTAGGTGTAAAATTGACTATGTCTGCAGGGGATGAAGTGAGCCTTGAAAATATAATCCTCCCTCTGACCTCTCTTTAGGTTTTTTGGACCTCAAATGACCTTTTGTACTTGTATATCCATCTAAGCTTCAAACCCGCTATTCTACATTGAATATTTTCTCAAGTTTGAAAACCACTTGAGTTACCTAAGCAAACATGTATGTAGTCATTTGAATCTAACTCTATTTGAAGTTTAGAGATCTCTTCACAATTCACTAAGATCTTCAAAGGTCTTTATCATAATATTGAGAGTTAGTTATCCTATTTTTGAACCTCTACCACCTTTTCAATGATTTTGCATCTTCAAAATGACCATACATGTGTCTTATGCTTTCTCAAGAGATGGTTGTAGGTAGTGATTGGGTGATTGGATTGTTAAGCTTTAAAACCTAGCATTTTTCAATTGGATTATTGAGACCTTGATAAACATTTAAACTTCATGAGTGTTCCTTCACAATCAACCTAGCTCTCTATAGTTTTTTGGCATTTCCCTTTGTTTGATTATTCATGACAAATAACCTTAGCCCTATTTGTAGGTCTATTTGTGTTCTTGAGCATTAGGTCTTGCAATCACACTTCTCCATGATCTTACACCTATTCCATCATAGAGACATCACATTCCCCTCAACATTTAGGTTTTCAAAATAAAGATTTGATGCACATTACAAATAATTTCTCATAAATTATAGACCTATAGGTTTGCAGACCTATAGGTCCACATTTTTCATAAGCCACTCTACAAGTAGTCTCAATATCATAGTCTTTAAACATGGAACATGAATGCCATTAGAGGACTGGTACAAAATGACTAGTCAAGTTAGAGAGACTTGAATTTCATGGGAGGATGGTGAAAACCTCAAACCATACATTGTATGCATGAAACCTGTTGACTCCTCCAAAGCTTCAAATGCAACTTGTGACATCTTTCTCATGAAGGCTCTTCTTGATACCATGGAAGCTCACACATGCCAACCTATTGGAAACAAACATGTAATGATTATGCATACCTATATAGACCCTCTATAATCCTCACCATGTTTTAATGAGCTTTAGACTGCATAAAAAAGGTGTAAAACATGAGCATGTGGGATTGAGTAGTTGCTTTTGACTAGCTATCTTGTTAGCGATGGTTCATTGTAAGCTTAGCCCCTCAAATCTTGAAATCTTTTCATGAATCTTAAGACCATTAGGGGTCCCTCCTATGCCTATGAGCATTTTATCCAAATCTTCTATATGTTCATGAAACAATTAAAAACTTTTGTCCTTCATAAGCTTGTGAAGAGCTTGATTGGGTTCATGACTATTTTTATGCATCATTTGACCTCTAAACACTTTTGTAATCTTATTTTACATGTAGGGAAGTTGAAAAGACACTGCTACACACATTTGTATATGAAGATAGATTTTCTTGGCTGTACAAATGACTTGAAACTACTTCTTTTGCATGATTTTCGATCTTTGGACGTTGGTCTACCAATTTATCTGACTTTGATTATTCTCTGACTATTCTCTAACACCATGTACGTTATAAGCTTTATTGAAATGTTTGTCCTTGAGAATAGTACATACCATTTTTCAATTTTGGCTAAAAAGGGGACTTAAAAACCTTGGGGTGTATGACAACATGATAAAAGATTAATACATGGCTATATGACTTAAAAGGCATAACTACAACTCATTCAGTGACTCATCACAATGATTTGACCTTAAACACACATGAATAAACCACATTAGCTCATGAAAGACCTTGAAAACCGAAGAAATGGTCAATAGGCTCTTTCACCTAATCTTTAAAAAGCAAAGTGTTTAATTAAAGTTTGTGCAACTCTCTCTTTTAAATTAGGTTTCTTTTAATATGTAAACATTAATTTAAATAATGAGATAATGCCTTCAATAAAATTCAAATTTTAATAAATAAAAACTTGTCTTTTAAAGAATTTGAAGCTAAGATGAAAATTTTTAACATTTATTATTATATTACAATTAAAAAATAATAATTAAAATTAATTTTTAAAATTTAATTAATATTAAATTATATGTTATATGAATAAATATAATATATTTTAATATCAAATCTCAAATCATTTTTTTAAAAAAAAACTATATAACCAATTTAAATTAATATTAAAATTAAAAAATAAATATATTAAATTAATTATAAAACAAAACTAAATAATACCACGCACCTTTTTTTAAGGTGTCCAAAATAAACTAAAGCGATTTGTATGCACCATTACCACTCTTCCGTAATCTAGTTATAACGGACAGTGTCAAACTTATAAAAAGATTTTTAATATGGTACAGACCCTTTATACGGCCATTTCCCAGAGCTTGGGCTTCTTCCATATTTCACATTATATGTACAGTCATAGACAAAAAGTACCGGCAACTCCCTACTGAACAAACTATCCTTTTATATTGCTGCGTAGGAGTTGCGCTGAGGGCGTAGAGGGGTGGCGAAAGCACGAAAAGGCGAAGATGAGCGTCCCGGTGTGAATAAGCGCAGGGTGGACGGCAAAAAATTAATCAGACGGGGTGAGGATACGTACTCTTCCTGCGATGAAAACACACTGGAATTGTATTTCATTCCATTTGGTTCCCCGCGTCTTCCCCATTTGCCGGGCAAAATCTGCCGCAACCACCAGTGCCCCTTATTTGCCCTTTTACCACTCATTTTCAACCTTTCTCCCAAGTATTCTTTCACGGCTGCCACGCTGTGGTCCACAATGTGAGGTGGAGGAACAACCAGAGGGTTTCCCTCAACCCTCAGACGCTGCAAGTTTTCAAGACGTGCGATAGAGTTAGGCAGCGCTTCTATGTGATTGTAACTGATATCCAGATCCACCAGACCAGCCAGACCGCCTATCGATTCAGGAAGACTGACAAAGTAATTGAAATTCTTGCTCAGATTTAGGGTTTCGAGTTTTGTGAGGTTCTCAAGATCTGCAGGAAGGCTTCCCAGTCGATTGAGATGCACGTCCAGCACACGCAGGCGCATCATGTGCGAAGTCGAATACGGGAGGCGGGTAAGCCTGTTGGAATTCACAGACAACCTCCGTAGATTCACCAGTTCGAATCCCAGCCCCTCTGGCAGCCTGCTGAGCTGGTTGAAATCGGCAATCAACTCCTCCATAGCACTAAAGTCACCGATGGCACTTCCGTTATGAAGAAAACATATTAATGACACGTAAAAATCTCTGAAATGCTTTAAATAACCTACCTGCAACCTTCGATGCCGTCAGGAAGCGCAGCGAGCAAATTGCCAGAAACATTTAAGACTTTAAGCTTTACCAGTCGTCCTACTGAATCCGGCAGCGAAGTAATCTGATTTGAATGAATATCCAGGCTTATCAAGTTTACAAGACTCGTTACGGCTTCGGGCAAGGTCTGTCATAATCAGCAAAAAAAAATATAGCCTCAGTATTAGCTGGTAAGAGAGCCTGTCAAACTGTGTGTAAAGAAAGACAATTTAAATAATCTAACCTTGAGGTTATTATTAGAAAGATCAAGCTTGACGAGCGTAGATGACAATTTCTGGACTGAATCTGGCACACGTTCTAATAATAGCCCGCTGAGATCAAGGACGGTAGAGGCTATTCTAAGCGATTTAACTTGATATGTAGCCGCTGCGATTTTATTCACGGCGTCTGGTGCCGGCGATTTCTTCTCCTCTGATAGCACTATGTTGCTCTTCGGGGTTTGCGGTACGGTTTTTGCCCCGCTGACGAGGCCGTCATAAATTTGCTGCAATTCATAGATCTGAATCACTGCATTATGAGGAAGCTTTTCCGTTTCTGCGTCAAATTTCGCCTGAAACTCCAAGGCTTCCTGCGCGCAGACAAATTTATATAATGGCCATTAATTTCAAGAAATCCAACCGTTGTATTGGCATTAGTATCTAATTATCTGTAGTAGCCGTTGTTATGAAAAACTGCTTACAAGAGAAGCGAAACCTTACCTTTGAAGCCTGCCATTTAGCATCATCCATGTCCACCGGAGCCGAAAGAGCAGAAATAACCTTCAGCTCCCGGGTTAGGTCGGAATCAATTCGCGCGAGAGTTTGGCGAGATTCTTCCAACGAGGATCGATCGGGCCAGTTCCCCAGTCCTCCGGTTGCATCCAATATCTCCCTATCTGCCGTCATTTTTAAGCCAGGCTGTCCAATTTTCGAGTGAAATTGACTAGTTTCAATAAAACCTATAGCTCCTTGCTCTCCTTCCTGAAAATTTCCTGTCGAAACTTGGATTAAGATCCTGCAATTATTCAAGCAAAGCAGTAAGAGGGACAAAATAGCGCTATGGTCGATTTTTGTAACCTAAAAAACGCTCAAGCCGTCTGGATGTACAATACAGGATTGCCGAAAACAAATCATAAACAAATTCTATTAACTTTCAATAAACCTCTTGCAGCCACTAATCTGCATCCAAAAAGTCAAGCAAACGTATTCTCACCCGGCATTTCCATCGATAAACAACCGGCAGAACCTCTGTCTCGGGCGAAATCGTTTATGATATTTGTGGTACGAAGCCGGGATATTTAACGGGAGGGAGCGTAAGTATGGAAAGATAATAACTCTACGCATTGGTTGTACGGATACCTACGAAATAACGGACGGAACTCGCCGACCTTCACGAAAGCTGCGCCGGGATACGCGGGAGAAATGCCAGAGTGGACCAACCATCCAAATATAGCTAAACACCATTTACACTCACGAAACTTCTGTCGAACCGGAGATGAACATTTAACGGCGTCAGCGAATTTCGACGGGTTCAATGCGAGATTAAAGTTAACGATAGTAGAAGAATCAGTCAAGTTCAGATTTTTTCACAATCACTAATTCATCCAATATAATTTATATGGAAGATTTATATCACTAATTCATACAACTAAAATATAATTCAAATAAACTCCAAATAAAACCCAAACAATATTCAAAACCAAATAAATAAATAATAATAATTTTTATATATTAAAAATAAAAATTGAAGTAGGGACTTGCCCGCCTGAATTACTCGAACTCCATTAAAAACAAAGTTGACCAAACCCAAGTCACTAAGTTAGTTTTAAACATTATTTAAAATTAAATTGAATTATTCTATCAATTAAAGGTACGCTGTGGGAACGAAGGCTACAAAGTCCACAAAGTTTTCGTGGCAAATCAAATTAAGCATCTTAAATACATGTTCATATATTACAAACCGTTTTATATCATAACGTTTTCACATTTACAATTAAATAAATGGTCGTTGGAAGGTGCAAGGTAGGTCTAAAGGACGTGTTCTTATCTTTTGATTTTGATTTTATTTTATTTTTTAATAAAAATATTTATGAGTAGATGTGGTTGAAGAACAATAATGAATAAAATAAAGTAAATAAATGTAAAATACTTTATCCGATATTTTATATAAAATTGAAGTTAATCATATAAAATTATTATATTGAAAATTAATATTTTTTTTTCTCATAAAAAAAAAAGATCATTTTATATATTATTATCTAATTAATTTGAAGTCAATAATTTTTTTTTTTTAAATTAAGTTTTTTTTTGGATGAAATACATTTATATATTAAAAATAAAATAAAATATAAATAATTCACAAAAAAAAAGGTGGTATGGAAGCATACTTCGACCCAATTAGGTTAAGTGTAAGAACTAATCATAACAGAAACAAAAAAAACATCATTAGGTTCCATTTAAGAACGAGTTATAATAACATCATAAATAAAAAGAAACATAATTAAGTTTTCAGTGCAAGTTTGGAAGACATAAGATCCATATCATCCAAACCCCAAACCGAACTAGGCAAGTCATTGTTATTTGGAACTGGCTTCTAACCAGATGCCTAAGCAATGTCCTTATCATCTTCCTATTGTCAAGTAGGAGAAATAGAAAGAAAGATCTCACCTAGAAAACTTATCCAACATGTTTGTCCGACCTCCAGATGGCGCCCGCCAAACCTCTGGATGCATAGGAGGAGGAGGAGCACCCCAACCATTTTATGTCAGGGATGCGAAACACCGGAAGCATACAATTGATTACCAAACTTCAAGCAACTTAATATGCGGAAATAACCAGAATCAACAAGTAACTAGAATTCAGAATAACACAGCATATGAGAGACAATACATAACTTGTATTAACACTTTATACAGAAAAGAATACAATAGAGAATATCCCACATCTTCTCCACCACCTTACAGAGGTTTCCCACACCTCAAGTGAACAGTAATTCTTCTCCCCAAAGCTCTCCCTCTCAGGTCCCAACACCCAACTCAAATACAGAGTTGGTGTTCACCTCTCGTGCTCCACGCACAACACAAGTGCTCCACGCACTCCACGTGCTCCACAAGTACTCAAGGTACTTCAAGTAGATCTCCCATGAATCTGCAACAACCTGCAATTCAACAGACCATACTTATGGAAGGAACTCCCTTGCCTTCCTCTCTTGCTCTATCTGAGTACACACCTGTACTCCAAGTAGATCCTGCCTGATACTGCTCCCTGTTGTGTTGCTGTCTATATGACCTTGCACACCTACAAATCAAACAACGGTTCTGCTCACCTGTGAACCTCGACCTTGCACACACATACACCTGCAGATCAACGATCTTACTTACCATGTAGATCTCCTATATAGGCCATGCAACTGTGACCAAGATCCTACACTCCTGAATAATTTAGCTGACTCTCCAAAACTAGCACCTACACCTGGTACTATGGAACTAGGAGGAACCCACTTGCTCACCTCACACACAAAAGGAACAAACTTTGCTCAACTCAAACTAGAACACTTTTCCAATACAACCATGGGTCTATTATATAGATCTCATCAAACAATAATTAGACATCTAATTACAATAATTAGATCCGCAGCTATGAGTCTAAAATTAGCTCTCTTCATGCAAACACTTGGTTCGTTAGCTAACTGCCCGTAATTAGCTCGCAGTCGAACCACACAGGTGACCGACGTCGGTCCCTGTCTGCCTGGAGGTGACCGACGTCGGCCGATATATGACCGACGTCGGTTGCTTCTCTATGCTATCCTGCCGACGTCGGCTGATCAAACCGACCCCAACTTCTCTGCAACTCAGCAACCTTCAGCAACCTCCTCTCCTGTTTGCATCAGTGAAGCTTTTAGCTCCACAATCCTAACATTTTACCCAATAAAGGAAGGAGGCGGGGGCTACCACCCTCACTGTCATTCAAAAGAAGGGAAAAAAAATGAGTTTAATTTAAATTAGTTACCAATACCCATCATGAGGAATTGAATTTATTTATTCTAAATCAGATTTAAGATCTAAGTGATAACAAATGGTTATTTGTAAGATAAAAATTCATAAAAATTTGAAACATTTAAAAGTTACAATTTAAAAAATACAAAGTGCACAATTAATATATATTAAAAGAAAAGAAGATGTTAACATTAAAAAATTAGAGATTATGTAATTTTATATATAAATATATATTTTTTATTTGATTTTAGTTTTTGACCCGAACTATAATCAGTTATGTTTTATGAATTTTTTAAAATTATAATGTGCCTTGTAAATATTTTAATTGCATAATACTTAAGGTCATTATACACACTTATTAAAATTTTAAATTTATAAATATTATAAAATAACATAGAAAAAAATAAGATTTAAAAGATAATAAACTAAATATTTAAATAATCAAATATATTTTAAAATTTTTAATATTTTATTTTTTATTTTTAATAATTAATATTCAAATATTATTTTGATTATATATATAACTTTGAAATGTAAATTTAGACAGTGACTTTTTTTTTTTTTTTTTCTTGGGTAAAAGGTAATTTATTTCTTTTTGGCAATGTGTAATAATGAAGGTCAATTATATGGAAAGTAAGCATATTAACTTTCCTTTAAATTTTATTGAAGAGATATTTTCTATTCAATATATATTTTTTAAAATTATTTATATTATCTTATACTTATTATTTGATTTACTTTTAAATACTTTATAACATTTTAAAATAATTAAAATAATCAGAGGGAGACTTAGGCGGAGCAAAGATTTTATAAAATAAAATATATAAATTATATATATTAAATTGTCAATGCTGAGATTGGATTATATAGAGAGCATACGAAGGTATGTCGTAAGCATACAAAATATCCAAACATTTATCCTAAGACTTCACGAATATTCCATATTTTGATTATAAGAAAGAGCAAAGACGTGGCCGTAGCTGCCCATGCGAATGAACTTAGCAATTTATAATTTTCTTTGCGTAGGCACAACGCCAGCAGCGCATGGCTGAACTCATCGGTTACCGTTCACGTACGGCAAGTACAATGTCTTGTACTTATCAACTGCCAGCAATGAAGTGTCTAAAATAGTATTATTGCAATTTAGATATATGTTAATTTCAGAGTCAAACATACATAAAATCAGAATGATCAGAATCTTATAGTGGATGTTACTCGAATGAGAATCTTAGTTGTGGTAAGAGTCGGCTGATGAAGCCTGACAATATTTTGAGAGTTACTAAAATAGAATTCTAAATTTAGGTACATATAATGAAAGATTTGTAATCAAATTTTCTATAAATTTTTAAAAAGAAAAATATATATAAAATGATAAAAAGTCATGAACATGTATTAAGATTTGTGTAATTAAAAGGTGTATGAAAGTATATAATATTTGGCAATTTTAAATTTTTGTACTTTTTAAAATCTAGATTGATATTTTGAAAGTCTCATTTTTTTTAGAAAGAAGGTGTAAAATTAATTAAAAAAGATTTGATGAATTTATAATTTTTTATTTAAAAGTTTTTTTTTGGTAGTGGTTTTAGTTAAAGGTTTAAAGGATATTTTGGTAGTTGGAGATTAAGATTTTTCAGGGTGACTCTTTCTTGCATTCCTTAAGTAATTCTATAGAGGCACTTCCATCATATATGACTATTAGTTTGTAGTATTTTTAATGAAACTTTATCTTATTTCTTATAAATAAATTGTTGATTTTGTGATTGTATAATTTATTAAGATTTTAAGTTTATCTTATTTTATTTTCTTAAAAAATCCTTGTCATTTTTAATTTGGTTTGCTTTTTTAAATATATAAATAATTAATTTTTAAGATAAATCTTTCATAAAAAATGAATGATTAAAAGATTATTTTTATAAAACACATGTTTATGCAATATTAATTATAGTATTAATTGTATAATACGACCAACATTAAATACAAGATGATATTTCCTAAATTCCATTATAAAAGGCCACAAGATAATGATTAACTACTATGAAGAAGTTATAAGCATTTTCATAAATGCCTTATATCTTAATACTATATACTTTAAAAATATGATTTATTTATTTATTTATTTTTAATCATTTTAACATAGAAATTAAAACTATATATACATACTTTTTATTATATGAAAAAAATTATTATAAAAATCATTTTTTACAATAATAAATTTCTATTAATGAATGTGTGTAATTTTTTTGGGGTGTAGTATTCAAAATATTTGTTTTATATATTATCAAGATCATTTAAAATAATTTGTAAATTTTAAATTTACATTTAATTCTATTTTATTGGATATTATGAATTAAAATCATAAATATGAAGATTTTTATAAAATTTTATTAGTTAGCTTAATTAATTTTTAATTAAAATTATTATCATACAAAATAAGATAAGATTTTAGAAAACATATCTCCAATTTATTTACATAAAATTGTAAAAAATATTATAACCTCCTTGAATGAAAGGGTGAACTCTAACATCTGACATCCATGGAAGACAATTGTATAGTGAAAAGAAAATTCTCGGCATATACACTAATCATCGATTACTTTTCCTTGCATTTATTTCAGGGGGTTTGGTGGCATAAAAATATAGAGATGGTTTGTCTGTGAAACTATTAAAATGTCACTTAACTTGTAAAAGTCACATCTTTGCCACAATGCACATGGACATTAAAATATGTTTAGGTAAGCTTGATGAGTGTGACATCAGACATAAATTAAGAAATTGGAATGGCCTATAGTTGAGCATATTTATTGCACAGGTTAATATAAAAATAATTGTACAACAATCTTGTTCTCATTTTTTATTGTTCAAAGAGGCTCTGATTTAGGGTTTTATTTGATGTAGGGAAAAGAGTGTATCATTATGCCAATGTATAAATGTAGGCCTACTTATTTATTTTTTATTTTTTTGATAGATTTTAGGGTTGATGGGACCTCTACCCAATAAAAAGAAGAATGTGAAAAAAGACATGCTTGACTTGAGGAAAAAAATTCCTCAAGGCATCTGGCCAAATACTGGAAAAAACCCACTAAATACTAACCAGTTCTATTATATTATCAGAGCATTCATATACAAATATAAACTATAATAGCACTGAGAGCTACAAGACTAGCTTGAGAACAACAAGAAAATACAAACTAACAAAAAACTAAAAACCATATATAATTAATATATAATAATGAGGGGCTTGCCACCCCAATTCATACTTGAAATTTAATTGTCTAAGAGTTACCTATCAGCTTCCATTGACTGAACCTGCACCTCTACTTTGACTAGATCGATATCCCCCTTTGAGCAACTTAAAAACAACCCATACCTTACATTAGGCACCTCCACTTTATGATTTCCACCACCATACATTGCCCTTTTCAAGATAGAAGACCCTAATGGCACCAAAACCCACTTACTAAACCAACTAGGCACTAAAAATTTACCACTACAAAGGCCATGAAGAAGGAATTTCACTACCTTGATGCAAACAAGAGTTATCTGGGCTATTCTCCACACCATCAACTCAATAAGAGAGGCTATGATCTTAGATAACTCTATAAACACTACACTTTTCTCTATTTTTGGCCCCTGATCTACCGAACAAACCCTGTCCAACTCCTCAACAAAATTAAGGAGCTAAATGAAACTCTCCTCTAAAGCCCTAAAAATTAAGATCAAAATGAATTTGAGATCATTTTACTAGAGAATGATAGCTCTTTGAACAACCTTACTTCAACTAGCTCCATCTTTGAGAAGAGATTTAACTTGAATTCTGGATTGATGATGAATTCCACCATCTTCATCACCTTCCCTTTGTTAGAAACCAACATTAGGAGATTGCTATAAAAAAGTGTAGCTAACTTTGAATTAACACACTAGCACAGATAAGACCAATTTCCTCCACCCACACCACTTAAGAAACTACCTATGTAACCTCAGATGATGACACTCATAATATATACTATAGTCTACATGAAAAAACCAGCCTAGAGAACCCCATTTCCATTTTGGGACTACAATTGAAAACCACCAGCCATTTTACTACTTCCACCAAAGTTTTTTCCATGCTTGTACCAACTTACACCTACAAAAAAACTTCAACCCAAATACTACCCAAAAAATCCATGCTAAACTAAACCATCATAAAAAAGCACCACAATAGATATAAGCATGGGATGCCAATTCCCATGTTATGTATTAATTATAGTCATCATAACAACCCCCAAAAATTTGCATGCTCCACAAGCCATGACATCATTATAAATTTATATTGGCTATCTTGTTAAAATCCATCCACCTATCTTTGTAATTATCAATGTGATTGATCTCTGCTTCATCTATCCCCATGTTAGCCAAGAAATTGGCTACCCTATTAGACTCTTGTTTGTAATGCAATCCTTTCCATACTTTGAGATGGTTCAGAAGATACCAAGCCTTAGATAGAATATTATTAATGTTTTAGGATTTAGCTTTTTGGTTATTTAATGCTTGGATCAATACCTATAAATCACCTTCAATGATTTAAACATCCAATATCACAATCCATAGATAATTTTAGGCCAATAATAAGAGCTTTAGACTCTGATTCATTATTAGAACCATCCAAAAGTTTGATAGAGGCTTATTTGATCAATGAACCACTATAATCCTTAAAAACACAACCTACCCCCCATGCCCCTAGGTTGCCTCTACAAGCTACATCAAAATTTATTTTAACCAACTTGAGGGAGAAGGATCCCAGATTGCCTCTAATATACTTTTTTAATTTAAATTTATTAGTTCAAGGACTCATTAATGGGAGGGATAATCAATAATTTCCATCTGCCACTCATTCTTATATCCCAGCTTGAAAGAAGACCCTTTTTACATTTAACCTCAGCTGAGACCATCTCAAAAATTGAGATTTATGCCACACATATAACCATAAACAATGGTCTTTATTTATTTTCAAATATACATTAAATTATTTCTTTCCAAATAGACTAGATGAGAATGGTTGGACTGACTAACCTTAACATCACCAATAAGCCGAGCTAAGAAAGCTTTTTCAAAAGAGGGAAGCCAAGCCCAAAGCTAATCAAACTTGAAATAAAGCCATGACCAATACCAAACTATAAGAGAACATTTGAACAATAGATGATTTTTTGTTTCCTCCTCTACTTTGTACAAATAACATCTAGATGGGCCTTGAATGCTCATTTTACTCAATCTATCCCAAGTTAAAATCCTATTCTAAATTTTAACCATGTAAAAGCCCTTACTTTTTGAAGGCCTTCCATCCCCCAACACAAATTAATAGCCCAACCAAATGAAGCTTCTGACACCTTAGTAATTTGATAACCAAGGTTAATAACATACCTCCCTAATTTAACCCCAATCCTATGCAAACTATCCTCTTTATCATTGATAAAGGCTTTCCTAGAAGATAGACATGTAGAGATAACCCTACATTAACCTAGCAAGTGAGGTCGATTCATCAAACTCTTCCATCTCCAACCAAAAACACCCTAACAAAATTGATACTCTAAATAGTCCACCACCTTATTCCCGAGAGCTCTTACAAAAATTCCCTCACCTCAAAAACATTGAGGAGATCAACCAATGGATTTTGACCATTCCATTTAATGTCCAAGACACATGCTCTATTATGATCATCTACATTTCAACAAAAATTTCCACATATGAGAGCCTTTAAGAGGATTGGCTACCAAAACCATAATCGAAAGATCATTCGACTTAAGATATTTGGACCTGAGAAGTTTGGTCCATAATGAGTCTGACTATTCTAACATCAACCAAATCAGCTTGAAACCTAAAGATAAGTTTTAAAGCTGAATATATTTTATCCTAACACCCTCTAACCTTTTCTATTTACAAACTCTGTATCATTTAAGGAGGGTAATTTTACTTTTCTATGAAGCACCATGCCAAAGGAAATCCTTCATTATTTTATTTATTATTTTTATCACATTGCAAGGAGGATGCAAAATGGAGAAGTTGTATGTAGGAAGCACACTCAAAACTGATTTGATCAAATTAATTCTACCTTCCAAGGTTAGCCACTCCCTTACCAAGAAGCTAGACCTATGATATTTGAAATTCTTAATTAAACCCTCCCACAAACTCAAATTGCCAGCTCCTACAAAAAGTGGGACCCCAAGATATTTGCTAAGGAGTTTACTAATATTGAAGACAAGAAAAAAAATAATCTCCATTTATTCAACCTCATTGTAATTAAAAAATAAAATTTTAGATTTAACTTCACTTACCATCTTACCTAACACCTGCTCATAGCTATTCAAGACAACTTTGAATTCCTAAGCTTGATCGACAACAACATACTTGAAAATGAATGTATAATGTATTAACTGATGATGGGTTAGGCTATCCATATCATCCACCACTCTCAACCCAGAAACCATATTTTTAATTTTGGCTTGAAGCATAACCTAACCCAACACCTCAAATGTTATAATAAAAAGAAAAGGAGACAAAGGATCTCCATGCCTCAATTCTTGTGAAGCTTAAAATAAGCCAACAAGACTTCCATTAATCAAAATAAAAAAATTTGGACCAGCTACATAACTAAAGATCCAATCACACCAATATTTTTTGAAGCCAAACTTTTCCAAGACTTTGAGAAGGAAGTGCCAATTTATCCTATCATAGGCTTTACTCTTATCAAGTTTTATCAACATCCCTTTTTGGTGATTATGAGAGAGGGTATGGATAATTTCATGATCCACAATAATTCCTTCTTGAATATTCCTCCCTAAAATAAAACCTTCCTGTTCTTGAGAGATTAAAGAATCTAATACCAACTTGATGCAATTGGTCAGAGATTTAGAGATGATTTTATGCACCAAATTACACAAAAAGAAAAGATAAAAATAACTGAAACTCACTTGAGATTCCCCTTTGGGAAAGAGGGAGTTAAAGGTGACATTTAAATCTAGTGCCACTTTCCTTTGGTAACAAGATTATTCCACCATATTGAGCACATCTTCACCCATGATCTCCTAGAAAGATTGAAAAAGGGAAGTTGGGAAGCCATCAAGACCTAGAGTTTTGTATTTTGCAATAAATAAACAACCACTTGAATTTCCTCCATCTTAAAAAATATCTAAAAACTAAGCATTGTGCCTATTCAAAATCAATTTAGGAATGTACTCAAGATTCAAATTATCTACTTCCATATTAGACTCCTCTTTGGCTGAAAGTAAATTTTTTAAGAAAGACATAGCTTCATCCCTGATATACTCTTGAAATTCTAGTAACTCATTATTTATTTATCTAATACTTGAAATATGCATCCTTGACCTTTTATCCCTTACTGAGTTGTGGAAAAAGCCAATTTCTATCACCAATTTGAAGCCAATTCACCCTTGATGTTTGTTTCCAGTGAATTTCTTCCCTAAGCAGAATTTATTCATAATCCTGATCAACTTATTTTCTAAAGAGAAATCCACCGCATCCATCCCCACCTTCATCATCGACTCATTCAAATCCAGTAAGGAAAATTTAATATTGAATTTTTCCTCAACATTCTACCTTTGAGGCACCTTTTAATAAATTGAATTCTCTTAATCATTTTATACTTAAGAAAAGTAGAGGAAGGAGGGAAATAAGACCACCAATCCTTCATAATATGGAAGAGATATGGATCCCTTAGCAACATCATTTCAAACTTTAAGGGAAAATGCTCAAGAGGATAATCCCTTTGAAACTTAAAAATAATCAAGAAATGATCAAACCTAGAAACCCCAAAAACTAAACTCTCAACCACCCAATCACTCAAAAACCAATTATAATTAATAAAAAATATATCAAGACACTCTGTAATGTTAAAAAAGCCCACTCTTATATTATTCTAGGTAAATCAACCTAATTTGGGGACCATATCCATCAACTCATTTTGTAGACATGAACTCACTAAAGGCCACTTGAAAAGGCCTGGGTGCCTTCACACATCCTAGCTTATCTCGAGCTTAGAGAATGGCATTAAAATATTCACCCAAAAAAAAATCCTCTAAAAACCTCAAAAATAAATCCAAAATCTCCTTCTAAAATTGGCATTTAGCATGATTAGGACCATAGATGTTAAATAACATAAAACAAGAATAAAAAGAAAAGCTAGAATACCTACACAATTGCCACCAGAGACTTGAGGCCACTATCACCATGCTAATCACCAAAGGTGACCAAATAGTAGCTAAACCTATATAAGCCCCAGATAATTCCACAAAAAACACTATCCCATCTGGACCAACTCATTTTCTTATAATTGGTGGTTTCCACTAGACTCAAATTAGTTTTTTGGATAAAAATTACATCAGGGGTTTCATCTAATAAAAGATGTTTCACCACACATCTTATTAAGATCATTCAATCCCCTCACATTCTAAGAGAGGATTTTCATGATTTATAAGGGAGGAGTTCTACCCCCAACTTTCTAACATCCATAAAATGATGCAAAGTACCTTGCTTAGCCCCTAAAATTTCCCTACTACCTTTTATTTTTTTGACTTCCTTCTCCATCTCTTTTTAGGACCCTAGTTAGGATGAGACAAAGATCACTAGACTTGGGAGATACAAAGGATCTCACAGGAATTGATCTCTTCTTCTGAATCTTCTTCCTCGTTTCTTTTTAAGGTATTCCCCTTGTCTTTGCCTTCCCTTGTATCAAGCTCTTCCACATAAACTTCTTGAATCCCAAAAACTTGAGCCTGATTACCACAAGGATGTTTTAAAGAGATTTAATTGACTAATATTTAATTTCAATTAATTCACATCCTTTAATCATAAAGGCCAGGGATATAATTCCCCCTTTATCTAAATTTTCAAGTAAAGCTTGAGTTTCCCCAATCTCCCTATCTAAATCCACTACTTTTGGCTCCTTCATAATAAAAGGTAGGAATGAACTGTTATAGGTAAAATCAAGATATATTTAACACTTCCAAATCAAGAGAGCTATTTATTTTTATAACCCTTATATAAACTCCCTCTCTACTCATATAGGCCTCTCACATAGGCATGAAATAATCTCTCTCCTTTACTCAAACTATCCTCATATGCATACTCAGAGCTATTCACATATCTTCAAACTCCAAGAGAACTATTCTAACCTTAAAAATATGACCTATAGGTCATACACATAGTCATAAATATGCTATGCTTATCAACCCATCCACTAGGCACATCTACTCTTCTCTATCCTTCACTTTAATGAACACACTTCTCATACAAACCTCACACAAATCTCTCTCAAGTCTCATTTTAAAAATCTAGAAACTAACATATTTGGTTTCACCATTTATATAGCATTCATGAATTATCAAGTCCAAAATCTTTCCTTGTTGGCCACAATACATGCCTTCACCCTTAAGGCATATAACATGGGTCACACTTAAGCATAACTCTCACTTAATAGGCCTAAGTCACCCTTTAGGTCCTATGATGACCCATTTACCTCTTTGACACTTATCTCAGCAAAATAAGAACACAATAAAACTTTAAAAAATATGGACCCATGCCACATGATCTATAGGACCTCCTTAATTTCCCATATCCATCACATTACCCTTCTGTACAAAAACCATTATGAGTGAACACACATTTAACTTTTAAGCCTTTGTTCATACTGGATATAATTGGTAAAAACTTCATAACACTAAAATAACATCCTCATAAAGTATAAAACACTCCCCAATAGCTAATTAATCAAGATATATTGAACTTATATCAAAACAAACTTGAACATCCTTCTCGGGTCACTTGCAGAACATATATGAAAACATAGTCAACTTTAAAGCCTCATAAATTTGAATGTACACACTTTTAGATATTCAAATTTATATTTTTAGATTTTACATGGAGTCCTATACAAATTATATTTTTCACCATGATCAAATTCTACCTGGATCAAAAGTTATGGACAAAAGATAGAGCACTAGTTTTTCCTTTGTTAAATTCAAATATTCAAATGCAAACGGTCACAATTAAACATCAGTCACTTTGATCGCATATTATGGCCTAAATTATTTAGATAAAATGTGTACCATATATATTATTTTATATTTAATTCATTGTGTAGCAATGCCCAAACATTAAACTTCAAATAGTTGACCTCATCTCATGTAATTTGATAACTTTAACTCAATGTGCACCGTCGATCTCTGTGGATTAGCCAGGTCTTTATCTTATAGTGAACACCATTCAATAAATATTTATAAACACCCACTCACCATTAGATCCTTATCCTTTATTTTTTATCAGTCTTAAACCTCTAACACTTGTCCTCATCTTGTTGCTTTTTGACATCTTTGAATGAACATGCTTCGTTGGTCCTTTTGTAAGGAGCTCGATCTTTAGCTTCATTAACCAACAAACACTTTGATACATTTTAATTAATGTGTACCATAGATATATATTTATGAACTATCATGCACCATTGGATCTCTATCTAGTCTTGATCTTTAACATTGTGAAAAAAATGACTAAGTATGGGGACCATTGCTTATTTGCCTGGAAGGCCAACTTTGGACCTCGATAACTTTTACTACGTTTAGACACATGATCTAAAATTTGGACCATATGATATAATAAAATATAAGAATCCAAACATGTGTAAAAATAATCATAAATCCTTTGAATGTGTGATATATAACTCCATTAATTTTCTCACTTAGATTATTTTTTGCCGTAGAGCCAACTATGTCAAGAACTATTTGGAAAGCCAACTTTGCACATGCATAACTTTTAATGCGCTTCATCACATGATCTAAAATTTATAAAAAATAAAATAGGAATAGTAATTAAAAAACCCATATGATAATTTTATACTTTCACCTTCACACTTGGAAGATATGCCATCATCAAACTGATTACTCAGTGCTTTCTTACCTCATGCAAATTTAGCTAAGTATGGGAAAACATTGTCAAACTGCTTGGGAGCCCAACTTTGCACTTGAATATTTTTTTTTGTGTTTCATAAAATTACCTAAAATTGATCTCATATAAACTAGTCATAAATTTGATTACAAAAATATGACCAACTGTCCTTGACTCATCCACACATGGAAATATTAACATCAGTAAATTGCCTACTCAGATTTTCTACTACTATACCCAAAATGTCTAGATGAAAATGATGATCAACCATATGAAATACCTACATGAAAAAAATTATTAAAATAATATAAAACTGATTATAGGACCCATTTCACATTCTTAAATCACCACACTCATCTTGAACATCTCTAGTCATGCCAAAACTAAAGATTAACCAGACATCCTTCAAGCATACTAAGACAAACACATTGCACACTTCGTCATTGTCACTTACAATATCAAGGTAATTCATCCACTCAATAGGACACCTCCATGAAATAAAAATGACATAATTTACAACTCTCCAACAATCTCCCCCTTTTTCATTGATGTCAACAACCATCATATAGAAATATACATATCATCATCCTTCTCTCTCTTTAAGCACTTGACACAATATGAACTTTCTCCCCCTTTGACATAATGAAAAAGTGGAAAAAAATTGATTCTAAAGACCTAAAATGACTACCAACATGAGAGTATCATCTTGGAAATATGATATAAACTCCCCCTTACCTTGAACCTACCTCTTCTTGCCTTGACAACTTCCTCTTGCTCCATGCCAACATTCTTTTTTACCAAGCACTATAGTGAATAAAGAAAGAACACACAAAAGTAATAAAATATAATTAAACATATAAATAAAAATATAAGAGGGACTCCCCCTAATATTTATGATTAATTTCATATCTTGATCATCTTCAAATCTCCACACACCATGAAGAACCATCATACATGCTTACTAGCCTTCTCTCTTAAACCACCTCAAGGACCACCAATAGAACTTAATGCCACTCAAAAAATAGGAAACATGAATTAAACCAACCTAATAAATCACCTTGAAATACTCATACCTTTCTCTTTTGGAGAAACTGAACAAAAAGTACTCTTCTTCTTACAAGCCCTATTTAATCTCCTTATAGCCCTACTTGGAAATCGCAAAGCCCATAACTTTTAGTAGACATGATATCAAGACCTGAACCTTCATATATAGATCACTCTCATATTTAAACTCAATTATAACAATTTGTATCACCTAGATCATCCTTTTCAACATACTTCTTTCACAAACCTACTACCCAATTAAGCTTCCAACTTGACAAAAACTTGAATAAATTGAGATCTACAAACCTTAAAATATATGTGAAGCTTGATTTAAAAACCCATTTGTCCCATTAAACTTATTAATAATCCTAAGATCTCAACTCATAAGGAAACCCACTTTTCTAGTAGAGCCCAAAACCTTAGAATCTTAAAATGAATAGAGTCAACAAACCTCCTTCTGGTCAAAATCTACCTTTGAAACTTATTATACACCTGGAGACAACCATTACACATTTTGGGACCAAGATTTAAGCTTCCAAATATTTGAGAACACATAAATACTATGACCTATTTTAGGACCTGCATACTTTAAGTACAAACTAAGAAACCCAAGAGTAAATAAAAATCTCCAATTTGACTTCAACATACCTTTAGACCACAAAACCACCTGGACAATAATAGAATAAGGTCAATAGACATTTATATGCAAAAAAAATCATCTTTAAAAATTGCAAATCCTCTTTTTCTACTTGACAACCTTTGATCTGACCTTGCAAACTGACCATATACAACTATGACATCATTCTAACATTACCACAACATATATTCAACCTAAACATACCTTCTCCAACTAAAAACACTCATCTCTATCCATATAAAACTATTTTAAGAACACCATATCAAAAATTACTTCTCCACTAAAATTAGTTTCTTAAGAATCATAGATAAAGACATCATTTGCACCATAACGCTCTAAAATAAAGTGAAGCCAAGAGTGGCCCACATTTCTTCAGTAACCACTAGAATCCTCTTCTGGCTATAAAATTTATTTATTTTGTTCTTCTTATTAGTCTAAAATATGATAGCTGATTCCTTTTCTAAATCACTCTCCTTATTTTCTATGATTAGATTGACAATACATGGAGACAACATAGATTCATGACATTCCTTTTCATCTGTAGAATCTTCCTTCCAGCTTGGAACCTTGTCACTAGGTATAGAAAATTTATTTTATTTGAATGAAACTTTCTCATAAATAGAAAGATATTCACTTGTATCCATACTCATTTTAGAACTAGCCTCAACTATCAACTTCGTCTTCTCCTTGAGCTTGGTCTCTTCATTCTCAACATGAGTAGACAATGAGAGCCCTTGACACTCTTCAACTTTTGAAGCATCATACACCATAAAAAACATATTAATTAGACTAGTAGATACATCATAACTCAAACTTACCACCTTTAGTTTCCATGAGTTAGCTTTCCCTCTTTCTTTCACTCTAGGAGTCTAATTTAACTTATTATGTCTTGTAGGCCTTTGCTTGTAGAATCTAGCAATGTGACCTCTCTATTCATAGTTGTAACAAACCATTATTCTTAAAGTGAACTCAAATTTTCTTATTTTATATGGACAATGTTTTATAAAGTGTCCCACATTATGATAGTTGAATCACTCAACCTTTCTCACACCACTTGATTGATTATTCTATTCATAACTCCATGCAAACTCATTTCTAATAGGTCTCTTGCATTATCTATCCCTATGACCAAATTGATTACATGTGTAATAGTAACCATTAAATATTGCATACCTCATGGCATTAGGTTATCTAATCTGATTTGTCTTCAATGTATTTTCACTATCATTTCTTGACTAATTGGTGACCTTTAAGGTCTAAATCACCTTGCTCTCATTGACCTTCATGTCAACTTGAGAAGCAACTTTAGAATCTTCATTAAAACCTAATCCAGATATGTCATTAGCAAAATTTTGAATATTTACAAGAATATCCAAATCATTAGAACTCTTATTAAGCTTGAAAAATGATTTCACCTTGCTTGCAGACTTCTCTAACTCATCCTTCAAAGACTTATTTTCAAAAACATACCTTGAGCATTCATCTTTTTTAGCTTTTAGGCTTGTCGATAGAATTTCTAATTAACAACTGAGATACTTGAATATATCTTCATGCTCTTTGGCATATTCATTTATTATTTCCTCAAATACATTGAATTACTCCTCATAGTCTTTGAGTTTAGATTTCATCTTCTTATTGATCCTCTTCTCAATCTTTAGTTCTTCAATAACATTCGTCAATGCAGTCTCATAGTCCACCTCATCTTCATCATCATCTAAATTACTTCAAGTAAATTCCTTTTGATGTGAGAAACTACCTTCCTCAACCATGAACAGGTCTTCATCTTCAATAGGACCATCATATTCATGATCATGCTCTGAGTCACTAACTTCACTCTCATCTGATGAGCTGAAATATTCTTTGGTGTAAAGACTCTTCTTGTCATCAAATATTTTGAACCCATTTTTGCTTTTATAAGTCCTGAATGATATCTTATCATCATCATGACCTTGATCATGCTCTTCATCATCATCCTTCTTATACTTATGAGGGCACTTATTTGAAAAATGTCCTACCTCTCCACAATTGAAGCATTTGATGGGTAGTTTACCCTTATACTTGCTTGAATCTATTTTCAATTTCCTTGAAATCAAAGCAATTGGTTCATCCTCATCTATGTCAGAAATGCCATCCTCCTTGGGTTTCTTACCTTGGAAATTCATCTTTGTCTTCATTTTAGTCTTGAAAGTTGCTTCCTTTTTTGGTGGTATATCATCATTTATTCTCATCTCATAGGTAATAAGGGTGCCATGCAATTGATCCATCTTCAACTAAGTAAGATCATGACTTTAGCTTATAGAAGATGCTTTTGGATCAAACTTGAGGGATAAAGACCTTAATACATTTAAAACTATAGTAACCTCTTCAAGGTTCTCTCTAAAACCTCTGATGATGTTCACAATCTCATCAAATCTCTATAGAAAAGTTTCCACAAAATCTTCTTCCTTCATCTTGAGACTTTAAAATTGCCTTCTGTGAGTCTGTAACTTAACAAGCTTGACCTTTGAATATCCTTCATAAATGATCTAAATTTTTTCCCATATTTCTCAATCAAATTTATAATGGATTACCTTGGTGAACGTATTCTATATAAGACCATAAGTGATGGAATTCATTGCCTTAGAATTATTCTAAAATAACTTCTTGTCTACAACACTAGATGGAGGAGAAGTAGGAACAACATAACCATCCACAACAGATTGCCATACAACAAAACATAGGGACATGATGTAGGTCATCATCCTTACACTCCAAAAAACATAATTGGATCTATTGAACATGGGTGATTTCTTAGTAGAGGAAATTCCTTGATGACTACCCATATTATACCTTAGATCACCTTCAAATTATCAAGACTTTACCAAAGGACCTGCTCTGATACCAATTGTTAGAGGTATAATAACTGAGAGGGAGAGTGCATTAGTGAGTCCAAATATTTCAATTTCAATTCCAATCCTTTCAAACTATTAAACAATCAACACATATCAACTTTGATCAAGTAACATTAACAAGAGAGCTCATTCATTCAATGCATACATAAAATCAAACACATAACACATAGTTCTTGTGGGAAAATCTCATGGGGAATAAAACCCACTCTCAAGATTGAAACACATGGACTACTTGTCCTATAATAAATTACAAACAAGAGACTTGTCAATTTATTTAGACAAAAAAACCTTGATCAAATCCTCCTAACCAAAGGCCTTTAGTGAAACATCACAAGGAACAACTGCCCCCAAGGAAGATCAAGTCCTTTAGATCCTCCTTTAAAGTGAATACCTCCACCTTAGAACTGATGTATTCAACACCTAATGATGGATCTCTAATTTTATAACTCCTGCACAAGCTCCCTCTCTATCTCATATAGGCCTCTCACATAAGCATGCCACAATCTCTCTCCTTATTTAATCAAACTATCCTCATATGCATGCTCAGACCTCTTCGCATATCCTCAAACTCCAAGATCAATATTATAACCTCAAAATTATGAATTATAGATCATATATAGTCGTCAATATGCTCTACTTATGAATCCATCCACTAGACACATCTACTCTTCACTATCCTTCACTTTAATGAACACACTTATCGCACAAGCCTCACATAAATCTCTTTCAAGTCTTTTTTAAAATCTAGAAACCAACACATTTGGTTTCACCATTTATAGAGAATAAATGAAATATCAAGTCAAAAATCTTTCCTTTTCATCCATAATGCATGCCTTCACCCTTAAGTCATCTAACATGGGTCACACTTAAGCACAACTCTCATTTAATAGGCCTAAGTCACCTTTTAGGTCCTATGATGACCCATTCACCTCTTTGACACTTATATGAGAAAAATAGAAACATATAAACACTTTAAAACATATGGAACCATTCCACATGATCTATATGACCTCATTAATTTCCCATATCCATCACAGTAACCTTCTTCTTAAGCACAAATTTTTCAAACAACATTCTATACAACAACCATTATGAGCGAACACATAGTCAACTTTTAAACCTTTTTTCATACTAGATATGATTGGTAAAACCTTAATAATTCTCATATAACATACTAATAGAATCTACAACACTCCCTAATATCTAATTCATCAATATATATCGAACCTATATCAAAACAAGCTTGAACATCCTTCTTCGGTCACTTGCATAACATATACAAAAACATAGTCAAATTTGAACCTTTATAGATTTGAATATACACACTTTTATATCTTCAAATTTATGTTTGGAGATGAACCTTGGAGTCCTATACAAATTTTATTTTTATACCATGATCAAATTTTGCATGGATCAAAAGTTATGGACAAAATACATAGCACTAGTTTTTCCTTTGTTAAATTCAAATATTCAAATGGAAATGGTCATAGTTAAACCTCAGTCACTTTGCTCACATATTATGCCCTAATTCCTTGAGATTAAATGTACACCATAAATATTATTCAAAATTTAATGCATAGTGTTCCAATTCCTAAATGTCAAACTTTGAACAATTGACCTCATCTCATGCAATCTGACAACTTTGACTCAATGTACACTGTCAATCATTACAGATCAACTAGGTATTTATCTTATAGTGTGCACCATTTGATAAATATATATAAAAAACCACTAAAAATTAGATCCTTATCCTTTAAATTTAATTAGGTTTAAACCTAGAACACTTTTTCTCATCTTGCTACTTCCTAACATCTTGGAATGAACATGCTCCATTCATCCTTTTGTAAGGAGCTTGATTTTTAACTTCATTAACCAACAAAAGCTTTGATCCACTTGATTTAATGTGAATTGTAGATCTATATGTATGAACTCTCATTCACCATTATATCTTTATCTGGTCCTGATCTTTAACATTATGCAAAAAATGACCGAGTATGGGGACCATTGCTTATCTACATGGAAGGCCAACTTTGGACCTCAAAAACTTGTGTTGTGCTTTGACGAATGATCTAAAATTTGGACCATATAATCTCTTCACATAGGAGAATCCAATCATATGTCAAAATAATCTTGAAAAATTCACACATGATATATATAACTACATTAATTTTCTCACTTAGATTTCTTTCTACCACAGAGCCAACTATGTCAAGAACTATCTAGAAGGCCAACTTTACACATGCATAACTTTTGGTATGCTTCATCGCATGATCTAAAATTTAACACAAATAAACTATGCATAAGACTGAACAAACCCATATTATAATTTTATCCTTTCACCTTCACATGTGTAAGATATGCTATCATCAAATTCATTACTCGACTCTTTCTTGTCTCATGCAAATTTGGCTAAGTATGGGAAAACATTGTCAAACTACCTAGGAGCCCAACTTTACACTTTCATATATTTTGTCTTACTTCATCGCATGACCTTAAATTTAGTAAAAAATAAATAGGCATAAATTTTATCACAACCATATGACCAATTCACCTTGACTCATCCACACATGACAATAGTAATGTCAACAAACTGCCTACTCAGATTTTCTGCTACTAGACCCAAAATATCTAGATGAAAACAATGATCAACTAGATGAAATCCATACATGAACACAAGAATTAAAAGCATATAAAACCTCTTTTTTACCCATTTAACATGCTTAAATAACCACACTCATCTTGAAAATCTCTAGCCATGCCAAAACTGAATATCAACCAAGCATCCTTCAAGCATATTAGGACAAACACATTACACACTTTGTCATTGTCACTTAGACTATCAAGGCACTTCATCCACTCACTAGGAAACCTCTATGACATCATCATGACATTATTAAAAACTCTCTAAAATGAGCCTTGCTCCAAATCACTTGAAGACCTATTTTTTACTTATCATTTTGTTTTGCCAAATTGGCTTAACTACCAATTGAGCATGAAGATGAGGTTTCTTGTTATTTTTTTTTTTTTTTGAAAATGCCCTAGGAACCACCACTAAAAACACAAAAATGGATTTTTTCAATATACACTCTCTAATTCTAAACCCTCCCCTAAGACTTGATCAAAATATTATCTAGAATTTACTTATCTAGATCCACCAGAACCCAAACACTAGCAAAAGAAGCTAAGACACCTTCTTCTAAAATTGGATCAATCTCAATAAAATATCTTAACAAATTTATTAAAGATTTCAAATATTCATTACCCCAATATTCGATTGGAAGGTCGTAGAAGTGAGCCTAGATTGGGAACTACCCTTTTTTGACAAGGAAAGGGTCAAAAATAGGGCTCCATCTTTTCATCCAAATCCCTACACTGCTCAAAGACCAAATTGAAGATCTCAGAATCTATTTGTTGGCTTCTCTAGAGAAAAGCACCACCACAAAAAACCCCTTAGTAGAAAACAAACCTTTTCCTCCTTATCATAATTGGTTTGAACCCATTCCTCCACTTCCCCCAACACCAAACATTTCCTAGTACTTTTACAAATTAGGGCACTTTAAAAAAGAAACTATAATTTATTGGAAAAAGGCTCCAAATCCCATTCCAATTCCATTGATTTCCCAATCCGTAGTCCATTTGATGATTGTTGCATTGTCATATCCGCTTGAGATTGAAAAGAGACTGAATCCTCCTGATCAACCTTCTTTCACAACCTACCAATTAGGAAAGCATTAGCCCCAAAAGACACTCTTTTGCCCTTTCTGATTTTTCACCCTTTTGGCCGAGCTTCTTATCCTCCCCAATCTTAATTTTTGTCACTCTATCCTCATGATGTGTCCCAACACCAACTTCAAAACCCAACCACTCTTAAGTAGCTCAAATTTCCTCTTCCACCTTATGTGAATTCAATTTCCTACCTCAAAAACTCCCACCAACCACTAGGTTTTTTCCCTTACTACCTAATTTGCCCCACGTCTATTCCTACTGTTGAAGAGCACCATCATCTTCAAAATGGCCTTTGGTACAAATATTTTTATAACTAGAATGGCCAAACCAATAATAAATCGTATATGTTTGGGTTTAGTATATACATATATTCTCTTTTAAATGTTGATTTTTGACATCAAATTATAATATCATAAAAAAATGAGAGAAATTTCAGTGGTTTCATCATTAAAAGTTCAATGATGATTTCTAACCAAACCATTTACTTTCTAAAATCAACGTGCCATTTTATTTTTAAATTCATTATATTTATACCTTTGATTATGTGAAGATTCACTTTTTCAATCACATATTATCCATTGATTTTGATTTATATAGAGGGAGGTGACAGGAGGGAGTGTTATTTAGGTTAAAAGTCAAAGAAGTTGATAGATATGGTTTAAAAGTTAAAATAAATTTACATTCTTTTTAAATTTATTAAGTTTATATTTGTGTTTATATGAAGACTCACTTTTTAAATTTTATATTATTTTTTATTTATATTGAAGGAGGTGATATAAGGGCGTGTCAATTAGTTTAAAAGTTAAAGAGGTCTTAAATGTTAAAAAATTGACATTCTTTTTAAATTCACTAAATTTATAAATGTGATTATGGGAATTCAATTTTCAAATCACACATTAAACTTTGATTTATACTAATGGTAGGTGACATAAGACACACGTTGGTAGTATCTATCCAACCTACAAAATACTTCGAAACATCATTATGTATCTTCCATATTTAGAATTAAGTTATATAAAAAAAGTCTATAGACACATGTTAGAAGGGGTTACCCAGTGTATCGAATATAATAGAACATCATTTTGTATTTTCCATATTCAGATATTTTCGATCAATAAAATCATATTTCCATAATTTGAATGTATCTTCCATATTTAAAAAAATTTGATCAAAAAAATTAGATCCTCATAATGAAGCTGTATGCTCTTTATTGTAACTACAAAGCTTTTATTAGCAGGGTAAATTTTAGTGGTGAATATTCATTAATTCATGAAAATTTCATTTTTAGAAATTTATTTTTTAAATTTTTTTATGGTCGCTATATAGGTCTAAATCGTGTAAAATTTAAGAATGTAAATTATTTTAGGGGTCAGATCGCCAAACATTTACAACAATTTCTTAGTTTATAATTCAATTTTCTACACATATATAGTACATAGGCTACCATGGGTAACCATCAAAATATACTTTCATTAGCCGCCCCACAATATAGATACAATTCAAGAAGTTATTATATGCATTGAATATATAAAACAAATAGGTTGTGGAATAAATGAAAAAATATATCAAAAACTTTATAAAACCTAAATATTATTTCATATTTGGATTCTTCTCAAAGAGCTATGCAATTTCAAAAAAAAAACATCTCAATCCAAGTTCGTATGCAAAAATTATGGCCTCTAGAAGCTGGCAGTAGATTGTTTAGTTGCAACCATTTAGTTGCATCCATTTCGATTTACCAGATGGATGAAATCGAATGGTTGCAACCGAATGGTGTAACTGACTGCCAAATTTTAGAGGCCCTAATATTTGCATATGAACTCGAATTGTGATGATTTTTTTTAATTGCATAGCTCTTCGAGAGGAATCCAAATATGAAATAATATTTAGGTTTTGGAAAGAATTTGATTCCTTGTTTGTTATGAGTAAGATTTAAAGTCCTTTGGTTTTTCCATTCGATCAAGTCATTCAAAAACATTATCTGGTGGTTTCGTTAGGCATCCTAATTTGGTGCAATCGAAAGGTAGTACATAAAAACAAAAAACAATGAATCTTATATTTATTTTCACTCCTCTCGAATCTCAATGAATTCTCCATCATGTATATATGATTCACCATGCCTATGAAACAGTTTTTCATAGATTCGTTAAATACTTCCAAGAAGTTTTCCTATAAAGGCTCTTAAAATTAACCCTGGTTATAGGATCTACATCAAATTGTATATAAATAATTTTAACATATCATTAATATTTAAAATAAAGTTAATATTTAATGTAACAAAATGTCACACACACACACAGAAAGATTATATATATATATATAGAAAGATTATATATATATATATATATATATATATATATATATATATATATATATATATATATATATATAACTATAACAATTAACACCATGACAACCCAAATAAAGGGTTTTCTATTCTTCTTATAAAAACATATGAGCATAATGAGAAACCAATTTCCCACCTTCTAAGTTATTTTTGGATGTTATTAATCCCAAAGGGTAGACTATTGCCTTTGTTTTGGTTTAACTAGTTATTATTACCTTTTTAATCAATCAATCAAATTATTTCATTTTGTATGTTGAAAAATATATAATTTTTTTACATATATAAATTACAAAATTTTTAATGATCATTAAAATAATATTATTTTATAAACATTCCTTGGCTAAAAAAATTATATGTTATCCCTGATGTCACATAAATCAAGGACTCACTCTACCATTTTGGTAATCAAGTGGTAGCATTCATCATTGAATATATGAAAGCAATATATTTTTAAATCTTATCATAATGACCTTGTTTTAATACTATCAGTGGTAGCTGCTTGAGAATAAAAATTAAAGTTAAAAAATATAAAACATTCAATAGAAATTATGTCAGCCCACCTTTTCCTTGATAATGCATACACACTGTACATCAATCGAATAACCCTCATCTTATGCAAAGAAATCCATCGACGTAGTACACTTGTATCGCATGCAACAATCATTTCAATTTTTTGAAAAAGATTTATGTTCAATGTTTTTGTTATCCTGCCTTTTCGTCAAGTCAAACATAGATACCATTACCATGGTTTTGGACCCACGCTATGTATTGTCAGAAAGTTTATTTTCCAAACAAAATTCACTGCATGAATAATTAAACTTCTTTGGGAATGTACCTTTCCTTCCCGGGTGCACTTTTAGAGGGCAGTGTGGTGCCTAGATTTTTTTAACTAAACAAAATAAGAGAGCATAGCCTATAGTTTCACCCTATAGCTATGGGAAAAGGAAGAGCTAATTTTATATTATCGAATCAAGCAGAAAGAAACAATCCACATAAATCTACAAAGTGAAATATATCATCTACTCGACCTTTACTTCGTATTCCAACATGTAGTTTTAATTGTAGTGTTTCAGGCAGTGGCACAACCCGATGCCAAGATGTGCAAATGTTGGTGGATTCCTTTCATTCTGACGGTGATAGAGCTAGTGAGCATAGTGGGTACAGTTCATCATAAGTTTCTCTTGTAGTCAGAAATACAAAGAAGCCCTTTATTTTGGAGTGGTAGTAATAATTATTGTTTTGAGTCTTATCATAATGATAGATGTTAAAGATTTAACACAGTCTAAACTGGTATTGGTATTATGTAAATATTGTTTAAATTAAGCTTTAACATACAAGGAAGTTGTTGTAAAAGTACTTGGTCACCATGAGTACTATTACTTTGCTATGTAAACTTATATTGCCTTATAATTTTTGCTAGAATTATGGGAACCATACTTCTTCCTCAGTTGCATTGTGCTTTATTGATAATATCCTTGCTTTAATAGTTTTTTAAGAAATTACACTTCCCATAACAACTCCTTAATCCCCAAGGTTTTCCACATAAGGCATATTACTTGATATAATTCCTATAATACAACAAAAACCTACAAAAACAATCCAGGGCTGTGCTTCCTATGATCTTGAGACCAAATGTAAAAACTCTTCTTCAATAAAATTGAAGGTCATACATAGGACCTCTATAGACATTATCCCTTACTCTGAGACAAATTCTATAAATTAGGAAACTATTTTATAACTATACAAAACAAAATTTTAAACAACACAAAAAAAACTTAATTTGTAATCTTTGGGGAAAAAATCCTCTATTAGTCAGACATCTAGCATACCTGAAAACCCAAACCAATTTTAGATAACTATCTATCTGCAAACCTATAAGTGTTTCTATAGATTTTGGTTAGGATCTTTCAAAGTCCACCTTATCATGAATTAAACAACCATATAAAATTAACATGAGAATCATTTAAATGACCAAAACAATTTTACACAATTCTAGAAAATAATTTTGCCAAAAATTTTCTTCTTTGATGATAAATAATTCTATAAAATATCAATAGACAAACTTATAATTTCTAACGTAGTCTCTTCCAATAGAAAGAAACATTGGTGTATAAACCTTTTTTCTAATGAAAAAGTACAACCTCAACTACATACATGAGGATGGAATGCTCCCATTCTTGTAGAATATGTAACTATTGGATTGTTCAAATACCAAATTTTCCTATTATATATTGTGTCTAGTACAAGGTGCTTTCTTTCCCTCATTTTAGTTCCTCAACTTATAGACTGGACGGAGTCATTAGTGAGGTGCATGATGATGCATGCAAAGATAATTATGCAAACAACTCTTTCCCCAAGCCATCCCACAAAAGATATTCTTAGAAGAATTTGTGGCATATATGCCATCTCTTCTATATTACCCAATTTCTATTCTTTAGAGCTCTCTGCCATCTTATAAAAATCAAGGAACTACTCAATGACATTATATAATAAATCTATTTTAATGTTATCATTGAAATTTAGGGTTAATTCTAATTTACCTGATTCAACCATATTGTTACAAATCAACCACAGTTCTAGTTGAAAGGTATGTGAACTTTTATCTCAAAAGGCATAAAACCTTTGAAAATCAATACATATATGCTCAGGGTCTCCTACTTCAATTTACATTTATGCTTTTTGCCTTTCACCCCACCAACAACCTCTACATACAACCATCAAATTTGGCTTCTATTTCCTATAGGGACTTGGCGTTCTATGCATTTGTTACATAAATAAGACATCATTTTGGGTGGATTATGTCTATATTCACTTTTCAAATATGTTTGTAATGGTTGACGAGGAAAGTTTAATTTAAACATTAAAATGAATTACACACTAAGAATTTAATCCTCTTATAAATAAATTTATAATTAAATTTGAAATTGTGAAAAACTAATATATTAAATATTACACATCAATGAAATAGGTACATCTTTTTATTTAATAAAGTAGAATTATTTTTTATTAATAAAAAAAATATTCTTTATTAATAAAATATGTATTTTTGATAAAATAAACTTTTTTATTTTATTTTATTTTTATTTCTTTGATTTTTCGTACAAATATAAGTTAAGAAGTTACAAGCAAATACTATGGGATCACTGTATATAAAATTCTTAAAACACTTACTAAAAGATTATAAAAATATTTCCTTATTTTAAACATTTATTACCACCTCATTATATTCTTAAGACCCCTTTTACATTACCATCCCTATTTTTACATCCTAATGCCGAAGTTATAAATAAAACCTATTTTAAGTATGGTTACAAGTAATTTAAATGACCAATTATCAAGGTGATGCCTCCTCTTACATACTTACAAATTTACAATTCTTCTTCAACTACTTTTAGTATTTATAAGATTTTTATAATGTATATTACAAACTTACGAAGTTAATTTTTTTTTTCGACTTCTTTTAGTATTTACAAGTTAATTTATAATGTTAGGCTTCACAATAATGTTATTGTTCTACAAATTATAACTCTGCAATAAAATTAATAAAGTTAATAGTTAGACGTTAGAACTAATTTTATATAACTACAAATAAAAAATATACAATAAAATTAAAGATTAGAAGTTGGAACTAATTTTATACACCACCACACATAATAAGATGTCTCCCCTAAAATTGGAGGTATTCATTTATTTTTTGGATATTAGAAATTATAAGTAACCACCCACACACACACACACACACACACACACACACACACACACACACACACATTTTATTATTTATTTTAGCTTTATTTCCTTCTTCAATCCCTCATAATATAAGTTGAAATGTATAAAAAATACCATATGCAATGATACCTACAAGCTAGATCATTGTGATTAGGGATTTGTAAGATCAAAATAATTTGAATATCATTAAGCTATTTTGTAAGATTTTTTGGATTAGATAAAATCAAGTGATATAGATATTTTCATCTCTACCTTAAAAAATTGATTACATGTTATTTTTGTTTAGAAAAGTATGAAATAAGTGTTCCCAAAAAAACTTGAGTAGGCTAACATCATATCCAACTTCTCCAAGTCCTTGATGGGAAGTACAAATTATCTAATGCTTCAAGAAAACTTCATCTCTATAAAAGTTTACAAGAATGACATGGGTTTCACACATATTGGTTTAATCATTCCCTATTATTTTCAATCCTTTCAAATTCAACTTACCTTTCAATTTTTACATATGAGAATTAAATACTTTTTACATAATTAAAAGCTTTTCCATGGAACAACTTGCATGATTTTAAGCTTCTCCCAAAGGTAAGTGTGTTGTACACACTTAGGTACCATTTCTCCTTCACTCTAGTAATTTAAACTATATACTAAAGGATGGGTAGATTTAGTCACTCAAATTTTCTCATGAATGCTTGATTATGTTAGTTTTGGCCATATTTTACTTTAATTGACTTGTGCACTTAATCTAGACCTATTCTACCACCTCACCCTATCTTATACTCATATATGGATCCATTTATTTTTTAAATTACTATTTTATGCTTATGTAAATGTTATAATCACTAAAAATATCTCTAACCATTTATACAGATAGATCCAAACCCAAAAGTCACATGTTTCCCTACAAGACATAAATATCCATTAGGGGACAATAGTGGTAAATTTTAATGTTCCATATGGAATTTTTATTTCTTTGGTCTTTTAATGGTAATTTTTCAAATTTTAACATTATATTACATTATGACCCATATTTTTAGGATTTTTAGTGTGAGGTTTTCCTCTTTGGATTGATATAAGGATACACTTAAGTCATTGATTTTACCATTTATAAATTTCAATATAGAGGCATATTTACACTACTATGCATTGAGAAAAGATTCTATATTCTTCCAAATTATAATTCCAATCAATTGAAATAGTCATCAACCAAGTCCAAATATTTTTTTACTCAAGCCAAGTATTCAAACCATCTCTAGGTGCATTCATATAGTCAAATAATCATAATTTCACAAATCAATCTAATTGAGATAACTATGTGGGATTAAATTACCTATTAAAAGTATTAGATATGTAGGTAGTGCTTAGTCATCATGGAAGTGATTGGGGCCATCTCATCCTATTATTCTCCCCCAATTTCTATTATATGTTTTCAATCATTATAATCCCTATTATGGTTTCAAATTTAAAAAATCTATTTTTAGGTCTTACACACATATCTGAAGGTCAAATCTATGTACAAAAACCTAATTGTAGCTATCACAAATGATCATGAGATGAGTTCTTAATCTTTAGCAAAGGACAAAATTGACCAATTCAAGACTATAGTGGTAATTGATCATGTCCCAATTTAGATGATCCTATCCTTCATCTTTTTCAGCTCCAGTCTCTATGAAATTTCAAGGTTGGTTCATGTTTTTGAGAATTAAGTTTATTGAACTTCACATAGTTATATCTTGACAAAAATAACTATTTTTTTCATTTATTTCATAGTTAGTCTTATTTCATTCGATTTCACTTTTTGAATTCAATATTTTTATTTCATTTGCTTGTCAAAATTTTATTTACATCATTCTATTATATTCTTATCAATTTATTTAAATGGGGTTAATTAAAATATTATTTCAAATTCTAGTTAAAAATTATTTCAGAAATATTTTTCATCCAAGGATGTCCTAAAAACATGTCAAATAACCAATTACTCTTTATAACTAGTAAAAGAGTGGAAATTATGGCAAACCCCTATTAAAGAGGTATCACTATGTGTTTTAGGGTATTTTAATTCTATCCATATAATCCATTAACTATTTTTCATGTATCTTGTACATCTTATTGTGTGTATCTAAAGGAGTGAAGAGGTGTCATTGTGCATATGTTCAAGGGTAAATTTTAGCAATGAATATTCATTAATTCATGAATATTTTAATTTTTGAAATTTGTTTTTGGTAAATTTTTAGGGTCATTATATAGGTTCAAATTGCCCAAAAAATTGGAATGTAAATTATTTTATGGGTCAACTCACTAACTATTTATAATAATTTCTTAATTAACCATCCAATTTGCCCTACACACACACACACACACAATACATACAATGTCATGGGTAACCATCAAAGTATACTTTTGACAATCGCCCCAAGATATGGAATAAGCAAACCAATAGTGAGACCTTGATGCCCCTATAAAAAAAAATGGCTTTATTATGCCTATTTCATAGCACTCACACTGCCATTGACTATCCACAACTGACAAGATAAAACTGAATGATAGCATTTGAACTATAATTAAATGATTGTAGCCAAATGATAACATTTAAGTTGCAACCAACCATTTTAAATAAATGATAGTATATGCACTATAAACAACTAGCTAAAATTAATGACAACATCCATGTTATAACCAACCAAATACAACTAAATGATAACATCTTAGCTATAATCGAACATTGTTGTCTATGTTTTCACTAGGTGGTGTCATCTTGGTTACAACCATATAGTGGCATTCTAGTTATAGCTAAGCAGTTTCATCTATGATACAACTAGATGGTAACATCCTTATTGAAACTAAACTGTAGCATCCTTACTCATCATAGCATCTGGTAAAAATGTTAAAAGGATAATCCAATTATCAAGAAAATAAAACATATTATCTTATTTTAAAGAGTTAATAAAAAATATCACATAACCACAATGCACTCAAAATATAGGTACTTATTAATTTTTTAATTTGTAGTGAATTTAATTTTAACTATTGAATAATATCAAAACACTTTTAAATGTAGAAATCCCCACTGATCATGAATTTATCTCACAAGAAATAATTAATCATAATAACATGTGAGCCCCTAAAGTTTATATTGATGATGAAACACCATCACTCAAAGACACTCCTCTATTTTTTGATGACAATGATCATGAAACTCAACTTCCAAAGGAGATTTATGGTTCTCATTAAACACCAAGTTCAACTAAAATTTTCACTCATAAATATTTGTCATGGAAGAGAAGTAGATGGACAATTGTAAGGTCCTTTAAGGTGGACTGGGCATCAAAATTTCCCTTCATTAAACCTGCATAGTCTGAAAATGGTAAGAATAGTCTAAAAGAATGTAGATGTACAACATGGAGTTGGAAACTAGGAAAGGAACATAGAATGCAACTTAAGTTGGACACAATTGAGAAACATTGTGGAAAAATATATGTGACAGTGAAGCACATATATGGATAGATAATAAGAACACACAAATGGAAAAATGTAGAAGAATGCATGAATGTAAGATATGTACGTGAGCATGAAAATAATAAGAAATGTCAAAATCATATTGTTGAGAAAGGGGGAGAAATCAAAGCTTAGTTTAAAAAAGTTATCAAGTCCCATCTAAAGGCCATATATATATATATAGTTCTGTACTATATACCACATTTAAAAAAAGGGAAGACCTGTCTTTGATTTTTTAGAATATAAGATTATATTTCAACATAATAGATTTATTGATATTTTACAAAGCGAAATATTTCATCTATTCATCCTTTACTTCATATTCCAAGGTGTAGTTTTAACTGTAGTGTTTTAGGCAACAAAACAACCCAATGCCAAGATTTGTAAATGTTGGTGGAGTCCTTTCATTCTAATGGTGATAGGGATAGTGGGCATAATGGGTGTAATTCATTATAAGTTTTTTCAATAGTTATAAATAGTACAAAATCAGGTGGAGGAAGAGAGAGAATTCTAGTGTGCTCTTTCACTCAATTTAGTAGCTCAGATCGGAAGGTGTAATATTTGACCTCAATGTTTATACTTCATGCATTAGGTGACAAGTAAAGTTGAGTGGGAATAAAAAATAAAGGGTTAGTATATTTGGTGATATAAAGTTTTAGGTCTTCAAAAACAATGTAGATATGCTAACTTTATTAGTATTTTCCTTGTCAAATAGTTAAAATTAATTACATTTCTTATGAATATTTCTATATTCTTTACAATTGTGGATATTTTTTTCCTTATTTTGGTGAAAACTAATAGATTATGTATCTAGTGTATTTTGATAAAGAATCCCTTTATTTTGGAGTGGTAGTAATAATTATTGTTTGAGTCATATCAGAATGATATATTTTAAAGATTTAACATAGTCTAAAATGGTAATATGGCTAATAAAATATTGGCATCATGTAAATATTATTTAAATTAGGCCTTAACATATGAATAAGTTGTTGCAAAAGTAACTACTGTTATTGTAGACACTGGAGCCCAGTCTTGTAAGAGTGAATGATTTTTATTTTTGAGATCTAAATTATAATTTTTTGGTATATGTTTGATGAATTTTATGATTGGGTATTAATGTTAATCTTCACAACAAAATGTTCTTGTGTTGATCTAGTTACTTGGTCATCATGAGTGCTATTAATTTACTATGTAAACTTATACCGCCTTGTAATTTTTTCTAGAACTAAGGGAGCCAAACTTCTTCCTCAACTACATTTTGCTTTGTTGATAATCTCTTTGATTTAATAGTTTTTTTTAGAAATTTAATTTCTCATAACAACTCTTTAATCCCTAAGGTTTTCCACATAAATCATATTATTTGATATAACTCCTACAATACAACAAGAACCTGTAAAAACAAGCTAGGGTTGTGCTTCCCATGATCTTGAGACTAAATGTAAAAACTCTTCTTCAATAGAATTGAAGGTCATATGTAAGACCTCTATAGACATTGTCCCTTACTCTGAGACAAATTATGGAAATTAGGAAACTATATTATAACCATACACAACAAAATTTTGAACAACACAAAAAAACTTAATTTGTAATATTTGGGGGAAAAGTCCTTTGTTAGTCAAACATATAACATACCTAAAAACCCAAATCAATTTTAGATAACTATCTTTTTGCAAACCTATAAGTTTTTCTATAGATTCTGGTTAGGATCCTTCAAATTCCACCTTATCATGAATTAAACAACCATATAAAATAAACAAGAAAATCGTTCAAATGACCAAAAAAAATTTGCACATTAACTGATTGAATTCTAGAAAATAATTTTGGTTAAAATTTTCTTCTTTGATGAAAAATAAAATTTTATAAAACATAAATAGACATACTTATAATTCATGAGGCAATCTCTTCTAGCAAAAAGAAACATTGGTGTCTAAAATTTTTTTCTAATGAAAAAATACAACCTCAACTACATACATGAGGATGGAATGCTCCCATTCTTGTATAATATGTAACTTCTAGGTTGTTCAAATACCATATTGTCCTATTAGATATTGTGTCCAATACAAAGTGTTTCCTTTCCCCAATTTTAGTTCCTCAACTTATATACTAGATTGAGTCACTAAATTATTTACCTCCTCTATTAGGCCTTTTAGGCTTTGATCTGAACCATGGTATTAGGGGGATTTTTCCTCATTACCAAGGTGCATGATGATGCATTCAAAGATAATTCTACAAACACCTCTTTCCCTAAGCCATCCCATTAAAGATATTCTCATATAAGAATTTGTGGCATACATGCCATCTCTTCTATGTTCCCTAGCTTCTATTCTTTAGAGCTCTCTGCCATCTTACAAAAATCAGAGAACTACTCAATGACATTATAGACTAAATATATTTGAATGCTATAATTAGAATTTAGGGTTAATTATAATTTACCTACTTCAGCCATATAGTTACAAATTAACCATGGTTCTAGTTGACATGTATGTGAACTTTTTATCTCAAAAGGCACAAAACCTTTGAAAATCAATACATATATGCTTAAGCTATCCTAATTAAATTTACATTTATACTTTTTCCCTTTCACCCCACCAAAAAACTCCACATAAAACCACCAAATTTGGTCTCTACTACCCATAGGGACTTGGCACTCTATACCCTTGTTAAATAAATAAGACACATCATTTTGGGTGGATTATGTCTATACTAACTTTTAAAATATGTTTGTAATGGTTGATAAGGTAAGTTTAATTTAAACATTAAAATGAATTTCACACTAAGAATTTAATCCTCTTATATATAAATTTAAAATTGTAAAAAACTAATACTTTAAATGTTACACATCAATGAAATAGGTACATATTTTTATTTAATAAAGTATAAGTATTTTTTATAATAAAAAAGAAATTTTTTATTTATTTAAAAAATATATTTTTTTGGATAAAATAATATTTTTTAATTTATTTTTTGATTATTTTTATTTAATTTATTTTTCTTACAAATATAAGTTAAGAAGTTACAAGCAAATACTATGGAAACACTTTGTATAAAATTTTCAAAACACTTACCAAAATATTATAAAAATATTTCCTTATTTTATACATTTATTACCACCTCCTTAATATTATTAAGACCCTTTTACATTACCATCTCTCTCTTTACTTACTAATGCAAAAGTTATAAATAAAAACTATTTGAGGTATGGTTGTAATAGTTTAAATTACTAATTACCAAGGCGATGCCCCCTCTTACATACTTAATAATTTACAATTTATTCAAATAATTTTAGTATTTTTAAGTTTATTATAATTAATATTACAAACTTACAAATTTAAAATTATTTTTCAACTACTTTTAGCATTTACAAGTTACTTTATAATTTTTGACCAAATTTGACTTTTAGGTCAAATTTGGACCCCCTATAGGTAAAAAACTTGGTTATTTAGATGTTTATGGGTCTAATTATTTGTCATAGGATATATTATAGTTAATTTTATATTATTTAATGCCTTTTAGCCTTAGTCATGGTCTAATAAGTTTATTCATCCTTTTGGGTCATTTAGTGGGCTTTTAGGGGTCATAAATGCAAGTGGCACTATTATTAAGGTGTTTAGGTGTCTTATTTTCATTTTAAATTTCCAATAGGTAATATTTACTATCAATAATGTCAATTAAATCAGAATTTTGTAGGTTATCTAACTAAATATTAGGTAATCAATTGAAAAAGGGGAGTTTGGCACTTATACAACTCATGGGGAAGGGTGACACGTGGGACAAGGTAATAAAACACCTCTTAATATTATTCTAAATAATATAAATTATTTACATGCTTTGGAAGTTCCATTTTTAATCCAAGACTAGTTTTCTCCTTCTTTGCCTTTCTAGACATACAAAAGTGACCATCAGGTTTTTGCTTAGTATGAACAACTAAAGAGGTTTCAATTTAAATGATTTTGGGAGGTGTAAATAACCTCAGATAACTTCATTTACATAAAAATATTTACAATTTTGGCTATCCATGATTTATGAACCATCCTCTACAAGTTGACTATTTTTTTTGCTCACTATTTGCTGCACCCTATAGGTTTTGATCCATTTTGGATAAGTCCATACAAACCAATTAGTGATGTTGGTTCCATTATTATATTACATCCATGATTATTTTCATGTTTCATGGTGTTTTTATGAGAAAGTTGTCTCATGCTACAGGAAGGTGTCACCATTGTAAAGTTTCAGTCAAGTCTTCCTTATTCCATAATGTTGATCTTCTACAAAGGTTTCATGTGAATAGAATATGGTGTTACACAAGTATAAAGGCAATATGATCATCTCTTCCCATGTTTGGTTTCATAATATCATGCTTTGGGCAACTTTTAGTCTTGCCATTCATCTCAGTCAACTCTTTGTTCAGTTTCATGTGGAGGCACACATGTATAAGCTTGTCTAACTTGTTCATAGAAATATAAATAAGGTGTATTATCAACCCAAGTAATTAATATCTAGATATAGTTCATTTGGATGTTTGGGATAAGTTTGAATCTCTAACAAGCCAACATAGACCTCTTAAAACCTCTGCCTGCTCTGTTTTAGATGTATGCAAGAGATTTTCACATTGAAATGGATGTTTTGGGATAGGTCTTAAGATATATTTGATGTAAATAATGTATTTGAGGGATTTTAAATTATTTTGAGTGTCCATGAGGACTTTAATCCACATTTTTTCTCCATTTGATGTTCATTGTCCACATTCAACCCAAACACACATGCATGAGCCTTCATTGATTACATCATGCTAAGAGGTGGAAAGATTGATATGTGTTTCAATCTCTTAATATTGTTAAGGGTGAAAATAGAATAATTGGTTAAGGAATTGAAGTGTTTATAAACCTATTCATTCATACATCCTACCCAAAATTTCATGCTTACTATGTGTGCATACTAATGTCAACCTACAGGTGGTACCTCAAAACTATGAAGGTCTTTGAATGGGTTTTTTAGAGCGATTCAATTCCTTTTTAAAATTATAAAATATGATAAATTGAAAAGTATAACTATTTGAAACATAAAATGGATAAATTGAAAGGTAAACATTAGGAGGAGGCAAGGACTAAGTTCAGGGAAGGTTTCCCAAAAATGTGAAAACAAAGGTCCAAGGGGTTTTTTGAATATCCTATAACATGTTTGCTGATATAATTGGAGCATGTAGATAGGTGAACCTTATAGAACCTATCATAGAATATGATCCATGAAAAATATGAGGGTAAAAAATTGAGGAGAATATGGAAGTTTGGAGCCTCAAATTTGCCTAAAAAACACTAAAACCCTACATTCTCATCTATAGGTTTGGAGTTTAAAGTGTCTGTTGATATCTTAAGGTTGAAAACAAAGAATTATCTCATGGTTATAATGGTTCCATTTATTTAATATTGTTTAAAATTTCATTAGGATCATTATTATGATATTGGACTATGGTGTTTCAAGTTTCATGGACACCTACAAGTGTCCCCTTACAGGAAAATGTCCACCTACAACAAAACAAGTAGATAATGAACTAAACTTGGTGTCTTAATGGTTTTATATCCCATTAAAGGTAAATAAAAGTATGATATGGTGTTAATTGACTACTATTATTCATGGAATGTCTTTTAAAACCATGACCAAGCTCAATTGAAGCTAATATACACCTATATGAGTAAAAAAGGTAGGGGTTCACAATCATGACAAAGAGAACTTAGTTTGTGAACTCAAAGTGTATATAAAGGGTGTAAATAGAGTTAAAATGATAAAATAATAAATTAAAACCTTAATTATATCCATGATGACCTGCATGAACTCTTATAAATGTGAATCAAACCTACACATATCTCTTAAAGCCCTATATGCACCTATAGCTGAGTGTGCAGTCATGATGAAGGTAAGAGGTGAATGTGATTAGGAATAAAGATAGGGTTAATAAAAAATTAAAATGGTTAATTATTAATTTATAAAGTTTTTTCACAATCTTTAGGACCCCCTTCAAGATGATCACCTACTCTTCCTACTAGCCAAATGTAGTCATCTGTACAAATGAGCTACAAAATGCATGTTGCTCAATAGGTAGGAATGAGGAATCCAAAGAAGAAAAGTGTTTTAGGGTGAGTTATAAGATTATTTATCATTAATTTGAGGTTTATGAAATTTTTATAAAACTTAGGATCATTGGTTTTGTGCCTTGAGGGGTCATTCTTAGGTGAAAGGGAAAAATGCATGAAAACCGTCCTTTTGTAGGCCTTTTTTAGATAAATTGAGTTGGTTAGGTGCCTAAATGGATGAATATAGATAAAAATTTTGGTAAAAGTTTCAATAATAACTAATAAAACTCATAAAATATTTAATTTTCCTTGTTAAATAATAATATAACTCACTATTTTGTCTCAGAGGTTAGTTAAGAAAAATTAGGGTTTGACAAAACAAACAAATGAAGCCAAGGAGGTTGAGAAAATTTATAGGAAGCTTTGGGAACCTAAATAAAAATATTTTGAGGTTTATTAAGGGTAAATAGGTTATATTAATCACTAATTTAGGCTAAGACCTCTCAAAATGACCAAAACACTCTTGCACATAGTCCAACTAGACAAGCTTCAATTATTCCTAATTAGTGAATGAAAGAAATAGATCAAAAGGAGTGATTAGGAGGTTATGTTATGAATTTTTAAGCTTTAATTAGTTGTGAAAAATCACAATACCCAATCCAACCATGATAAATCAATCCAAATAGCTAAGACTAGTAGGGTGCATGCTAAGCCTATTAGGCCTTGAAGTGACCTAGAGCCAATTGGGGGGTCCAACTTCACTTCTAAATCCTAGTGAGTGTTATATCTAGTTGGAAATTTTTTATGAGATGGATTTATACATATTTTAGCTTTTGGTATGCAAATAATCCTATAATAAACTTACATTTAGCTCAGAGATAGTTCAAGTATGCAGGATAGGTGGAAACAAACTCGATAGGGTAATTTAAAATATAAATATATTTTTTAAGGACATGAATGGAGGACAAATGAGTATGGAGAGGTTTTTAGGATACCTTAACATCATGTTTTTGGCTTTTTTTGGAAGTTACAATTTTAGGGCTCTATGAACAAAGCTTAAGGGAAAAAACTATATAAAACCCTTAAAATGACCTAATTGGAAAAATAAGGATGGAGATGCATCTAGATGGGATGGAATGGACATTAAATTAATTTTAGGTTGTAGAGGACTCTTTATATCTCCTCCTCATCAATGTTTTCACTACCCTACGTATATAGACATAGTATAGAATGGATTTATTTATCTGTTTTATGTATTGTGTAGGTTATAGGGACATCCAAGGAATGAAATAAAGTTTAGGGGGAAGATAAGGAATTTAATATCTAAATATGACTATATAATTCTCTTATAAAAATTCTAAGTGTTAAAACAATAGCTCTCATCTCAACCAATCAAAATTGGCATAGTGAACACAATGGTGAGAAGGGTGAAAACTTCAAGTGTTAGCTTTTTAAAAGTGTAACTAAGAAATATAAGGCAATGAATTTTTTTTAAAAGTTTCATCCACTCCTTCCCATGTATTTTAATGGAAAATTTAACCCAATTTTGGGGCATAGTGTGAGGGGTGATTGAAAAAAGGAGTTTTTTAGACTATAGGCAGTGATGGCTTACTTCCAAGAGATTATAGATGAGTAAGACTAAAACCAATGAATGAAGAGGAATTATAAAATACTTCCCTATCATTTGAATAATATTACATATCCCTAGTCAACTTTGGGATGTTCAAGTAGGTGCAAATGATGAAGGCATTTTTTGAGCCAAGATAAGGAGTTTCATGCCACTTTTAATAAGTTTCATGACTTGTATGGAAATTTGGACTTATTGAGATTCCATGGTTCATTTAAAATATATTTTTCATGCATATGTAACATATTTTTCCAATTTTTTAGGTGTCCAAGTGACCTTTGGACTTCCCTTGTCTCACCTCTCTCCCAAATGCTATAAATAGTGACCTTTTTGGCTCTTTTGGGTAGCCTCCATTGGTTAATGGTGAAACCCTAGCCAATTTTGTATTTGAAAGAGTATTAAATAAATAAACAAGTGAATTTTCCTACTTACATGCTATAAAATTGAGTTTTTTAACAATCTTTTTGGTCTTATCTGGTAGAAGATGATCTTTTCTATCATGTTATCCTTGATTGTTCACCAAGTGTGCAAAAGAGTAATTGTTATAGGCCTTTTTTAGTGTTATTTTTTAGTGTATAAGTGTTTTTTGAAGTTTTATATGATTTAATTCTCCAAAGGATCATTCATCATCCATCCTAAACATCAATATACCTCTTGAACCTAGCATATGAAACATTGATGTAACAATCTACCTTGTGTTGTGAGTTTTGTGTGAAATAAGCTTTGATTTGATCTAAGTGGTATAAGTTAAGTAAAAATGAGGAAATTAAATATTGGTGAATCACCTTTTATATTTATAATTTTGTCTTCTTAACTCTTTTCATGCAAATTTTATAAGTGAAAGAGTGTTTCAAAGAGTGCATCAAGGGAACTAGCCCTTCTAGAGATCCATCTCACCAAATTGATCATCCACAAAAAGTTAGATGTTTAAATTATGCCATTTGGATGAGGAGAGTTGAGACATCTCCTCAAGGGATGAAAATCCAAGTGACAAAAGTTTTTGGCATGCTCGGTGGGACTCTAAGTCCTAGAATATTGTCCAAGATTGGTATTGGTCTTGGCATATTTGTAGTCATAAGAACATCTACATTCAATACCTAGAGACTCCACTAAAATTTCAACTCTTTGGTTGCTGATCAATCCTTAATTTCCATGCTAAAGGTGACACTAGGTTTGTTGTTAAAGGTATACCTTTTGAGTTTGTGTAATTGCCTTTGTATTCTATCAAAAGATTTAGATTTTCGAATACTCATCCTTATTTAAGGGAGTTGGTGTTTAACAAGTCCAGGTTTCTAGTTAGTTCAACCCTTAATACACAGAGTCTATATTCCAATATGGATAGAATCCAACCTTTTGTATCCTTCACTAGATCATCTCCTTTGAATCTTGCTCAATATGACCAAATTCCTAAAGCAACCCATAAGAGTGTTCCATATTTTAGTGGATAAGGTCCTATCACTCCCATTGAACATATCATAAACATAGTAAAATTTTGTAACATACATAATATCACTCAAGATAATGTGGTTATTAGGCTATTTACATTGTCTTTCAAAGGGAAATATTTAGATTGGTATGGGACTCTACCTCATAATTCCATTGCTTCATGGGATGAACTATGAGATCTATTGTTTAAGAGATTTGAGGAGAAAAGTGATTATCTATCACTAGCTGAGTAATTGACCACTATGAAGAGGGCTCCATAAGAATTCGTGCAAGATTTTAACTCTAGATTTCAAAAAACATGAGATAGGATCCCAACCCTTATGAGACCTACTCCAAATTATGCCTTCTTGTATTACCTAAAAGCATTGAATAGTAATATAGCCATGAGTATCCAATCCATGGGTGGGAATACATTACCTAGTTCTTATGAGATAGCTATCAATGCTGAGAATTATCTTGTTTAAGAAGGGAAGATTGATCTTAGACCACCAATGCCATTTTTCCTTGATTTTTAGCCTCTTAGTCAAGTTGCATTACCTACCTTGGCTCATTTGCCTAATAGTTAAGAAAAGTTTGTCCTTTCCCCTACCAATGAGATTCATGAAGTCAAGAGTTTAATTCAAAGTGTTACTAATGAATTGGTTTCTCTTACAAGGCAACAACCTCAAAATTATAGGACTTAATAATCCTAAAATTAGTTTGGACAAGCAAGTAAGCCTCCTTTTCAAGGTAATGCTCAAGGACAAGGTCAAATCACTCAAGCTAGACTTTACCAAAGTTACAATCCTAATGCAACATATCTTCTAAATATCTTGTTCCCACTCAAAAAAACTTTTTTCAAGAACAACCATTCTATCATTCCTATGACCAAAATCAAGGCCAAATTGTAGATGCTAATGAAAGGCCTAATCAAGCCATGATAATTCAAGGTAGTCAAACACCTCAATTTTCTAATTTTTAAGTTACAATGCAAAATGGAATGGAAAATGGAGAAACACAATCTAATTCTACTCTTACAAATCATTTAGAGGGAGATTTTTGTGCCATCAATCATTTGGGAAATTCAAGTAATATGAATACTTGTGTATCATCTAACACTGATCTAAGAAGAAGGTTGTTGAAGAGAAATAAAGGGATAATCAAGGACATATTTTGACTCCTACATCAACTTCAATATTAGGTGGGTCTAACTCATCTCTTAAGGTATAGGAGAATCAGAAACTTCAAAGTTCAAAACTAGCTCTTACACATCCATATTCACAAGCTACACCATAAGGTACTGGTGCTTCCAGCGAGCATTTCAAGATGAGAAATCCTTCTATCAATGTTGTGGATCAATTTAATAAGTTACACATGAATATTTAATTTTTGGATTTATTAACAATATTAGGACAAAAATATATCCTTAAAAAATAATTGCTTGGGCTAGGTAAACAAGTTGGATCAACTATGCCCATTGATGGACAAGTGAAGAAAACTAATAATAATCCTAATTTTTATCTATCATTGATCATTGGTGATTTATTATTTCACAATTACATCATAGATAGTGGGGCTAATACTTTAGTTATGCCCAAGTCAACAGCAACTAAACTAGGCCTCAAGTATAACCCAATGGCTGAAGGAGTTCTACAATTGGATGGGTCACCTACAAAGACTTTGGGAGTATTCAAAGATTTGAATTTGATTTTACATTATTTTCCTAATTTTTCCATCCCTCATGATGTGGTTATTGTAGATTTACCTCCATAATTTGCTCTTTGTTTGTCTAGAGAGTTTACAGCTGAGATAGGTGGATACTTGGCAGCCAATTAGTCATATATGGTTTTTATGAAAAAGTGTGGTTCCAAGGTAAAGATTGAATAAAATAATATTCATCATAATCATTTAGAGCCCTATATGCCTAAGGTTGTAAATATCAATTATGTTATTCTTGATGAGGAGGAACTTCACATGGATCAATCCCCAACTTCTTCTATTGAAGGAGTTTTTGATTTGTATTTAAATGAATAGGGAAATGAGCACTATGATAATTATCCTTATAAATTCATAGAGGAAACTAGTCTTGAAGTGTATTGCCTTCACAAGGAGGAATTTTTTATGACAAATTTGATAAATCCAAATGAAAACATGGATGGTTTATGGTAGTTACTCTTTGATGGATTAAGAAGTAAGATTGGATCAAGTGGTGGAGTAATGTTAGTTTCTCCATTCAAGGAAAGTTGCTACTATACTTTTATATTCCACTTCAGTTTTACTTTTAATGTGGTAAAATATGAGGCCCTCATTCATGATCTTGAGTGGGCTAGGAAAAGAGGTGTGAAAGAGTTACAAGTTTATGGTGAAAGTGAGTTGATTGTGAATTAAGTAAGAGGCTAAAAGGTGAATAAAAAATCCTTGCTTAATCCATATAAGCATATAGTGTGGGATATTGTGGAATATTTCCAAGCCTCAAAAATTCAATCTATACCAAGAGAGGATAAAAAACATGCTGGTAGGTTAACTTGAATTGGAACTTAGTTTGATGTTCCAAAGGGGATACGAAAAGATAAAAACCAACCTCATATCAAAGTGATTATAAGCCCCTATATACCTAATAATATCACTAATTGGAAAGTGTTTGATAGTGACCAATAAATATCTCTTTTTCTAAAAGAGGAGGGTGAGTTTTCTTCAAACAATCAGTCCAAACTACAAAAACAATATGGAGGGAAGATTGTAAAATTGAAGACAAAAAATATCCCTAAGGGCTTAGTCACACTTGAGAGTATCTTAAATGATGATGATAAATTGAAAAAGGAAAATTTAGGCATGTTTACTAATCAAGAAAATTATGAGAGAGTACAAATCTTCAAGGATAAGTTGCTTGCTCTTGGGAAGGTATGTACTAGATAAGAAAGATATGCTTTCATTGAGTTATGCAAGGAATTTTCTAATGCCTTTGCATGGGAATATAATGATTTAAATGGATTTGATCCAAAATTATCTCAACATACCATATATATAAATGATAATTCTAAGAATATAAAGCAATGACAAAGGCCAATCAATCCTAATATTGAGCCTCTCATGAGAAAGGAGCTTACATAGTTGATTGCGTCTAAGATCATTTTTCCTATTAAGCATTCATCTTGGTTGGAAAACTTAGTACTAGTAAGGAATAATAATGGAAAAATAAGGTTATGTGTTGAATTTAGAGATTTGAATAGAGTTTCTTTGAAGGACCATTATCCTCTTCCTTCCATCAAGTAGATTTTGTAAGTGGTGGCAGGTAATGAAAGGTTCTCACTCCTTGATGGATACTCAGAGTATAATAAATTTTTTGTAAAGGAAAGTGACCAATATAAGACAACCTTTACTACTAAATGGGGTACATATGATTATAGGAAAATTCATTTTGTTGTGCCTAATGCTAGAGATACATTTCAACGTGTAATGGATATGGCTTTTCAAGGTCTAATAAATGATATAGTGTTGATATATCTTGATGATATCACAATCTTCTCTAAAGATGAAAAGGATAACTTGAATCACCTTAGGTATATTTTGGAAAGATGTAGAGATTTTATAATCTATATCAATCTAAATAAGTGTGTGGTTGATGTCCATGAAGGCAAACTTTTGAGACACATAGTCTCAAAGAAATGCCAATCCATAGATCCTAAAAGGGTGAGTGCAATCCTGTCATTGAATTTTTCCAAACATAAGAAAGATTTGAAAAGTTTATTTGGAAAAAAAATTTCATAAGGAGGTTTATTCTTGATTTTTATAATTTAGTCAAGCCTCTAACCTCTATTGTATGGAAAGATGAAGTGTTTACTTGGACAAGGAGAAGGAAGGAGAGTTTTGAAGAGATCAAGTAAGATATTGCTCAAGCCCCAACTCTTATAATTCATAGTTTATTAAAGGATTTAAAATTGTATACCTTTGGAATTGAAGTAATCTCTACCATGCTCACTCAATAAAATGAAGAAAATTTGGAGTAGCCTATTACCTTCTTAAGTCAAAGATTGGAAGGCTATGAGGTAAGATACACTTATGTAGAGAAGCAAGTAATTTCAGTTGTTATAATTCTAAATAAGTATAGGTATATGCTATATAAAAATAAGATTCATATATTGGTACCTCATCCTAGTGTTAAATACTTCCTTTTGAGTGTAGATTTGAATGAAAAAAGCACTGGTTGGATTCTAAAAGTGATGGAGTATGATGTAGAGATCAAGATAACCATGTTAGTGAAAGGGAAGGGATTATGTGAGAACCTTGATTCAAATTTTAAGGAACAAAAATAAGTTTTTTTATCCCTTCATGATGATCATATGATGGATGAATCTTCTTCAATGAGGATTTGGACACAAGAAATGATCCCCTTTCTTCAAACTAATGAGTGTCCACAATGCATTAATAGAGCCAAAAGAAAGTACTTTAGATTAAAATCTATTCCTTATGTACTTGTTAATGCAGTATTGTTTAGGAATAACTTCTCAAGTGTACTATTGATATGTGTTGAATCAGATCAGGTTGAAAAAATATTGTTTGAGTTTTATGATGGACCAACCAGTGGTCACTTTGATCCAAGAACTATAGCTACTAAGATTATGAGAGATGGATATTTTTGGCATAGTTTGTTTAAAGACACCCATTATTGTGTATGGAAATTTAAAAAATGTGCTCTTTTTTATGGTAATAAAAATCTTGCAGCCTTGCCTCTTCATCGAATACAAGTAGACCAACCTTTTATGCAATGGGGTCTAAATTTCATAGGCCTAATCAACCCACCTTCTAATACTAGACATAAATGGATGTTGACTACTAAAAATTAACTTACAAGATGGGTAGAGGTTGTATCTCTCAAGGAATCAAATGAAAGTTTAGTTTTAGACTTCTATGAAGGTGTAGTGTCAAGGTTTGGGGCTCCCTCAATAATAATTTCAGACAATGCACTGGCTTTCCTTGGAAAGAAGATAAGTGAGTGGGATTTTAAACATGGTATTTATCTTAGTACTTACTACAAATAATATCCATAAGGGAATGGACTAGCTGAGTACACTAATAAGAATCTAACCAAGATAATAAAGAGGATAATGGAGGAAAACCAAAGAACTTGGCATTCCATTCCAAGTTGAAGACAACTCTTTGGGATGATATAATCACCCCTAAAAAAGCCATTGGAAACTAATCATATACACTTATTTATGGGATAGAATATATACTACCTATTTCACTTGAGTTACTAGCCCTATATCTCACTTACCAGCTAGAGTTGATGGAAAATGAAAGCATAGAGGTCAGATTGTGTGAGTTGATAGAGTTTGAAGAAACAAGAGATCAAGCTATGTAAACTATGAGGGATCATCATGATAAAAAATAATTTTATAAGAAATCCATGCCAGGAATCTTCTAAGAGGGGGACATTGTTCTCAATTGGAATGAAGATAGGGCTAAGCCTAGAAAATACACAAAGTTTGATACTTTGTGGAGTGGCCTTTATGCCATCACTTAATGAAAGTAGCACAATGATTTACAAATCTCAAAGTTAGATGGATAGGAGCTTAATATCCTAGTAAATGGGATATATATTAAACATTTCTACTAAGGTTCTCCTCTCTCCTTGTACACAGTTGCTATTTTTCTTATTTTCAATAAGTGCTTATGCATATGTGTGAGTCTTGTTGGTGTCTTTCTTTGTCTTGTGTTTGCTTGGTGTGTTGTGGTTATTTTTTGTGTATTTTAAGAAATTCATTTCTAGTTGTTTTCAATAATTCATTGAATACGTAACCCATGGATTGATAAGTCTACTAGTCTTTAGTATAGTAGGCATACTACCATTATGAGTCACCATTTTGTTGACCAAATTTAACTTTTAGGTCAAATAATTTAGACCCCTTATAGTTAAAAAAATTGGTTTTTTAGTTTTTTATGGGTTTAATTATTTTTCATAGGTTATATTATAGTTCATTTGATGTTATTTAATGCCTTTTAGCCTTAGTAATGGTCTAATAAGTTTATTCATCCCTTTGGGTCATTTAGTGGACTTTTAGGAGTCATAAATGCAAATGGCAGAGTTACCAAGGTGTCTAAGTGTCTTATTTTAATTTAAAACATCCAAGAGGTAATATTTCCTATCAATAATGTCAATTCAATTAGAATATTATAGGTTAGCTAACTAAAGATCAGGTAGTCAACTGAAAAAGGGGAGTTCGGTACTTGTATGGCCTATGGGGAAGGGTGACAAATGGGATAAGGTCATGGAATGCATATTAATCTTCCTAAAACTCATATAAATTCTTGAAATGATTTTAAAGTTCTATTTTTAAGCCAAAACTATTCTTCTCCTTCTTTACCTTTCTAGACATACAAAAGTGACCATCAAGTTTGTGCTTAGTATGGATAGCTGAAGAGGTTTCAGGTCAAATGATTTTGAGAAGTTTTATTAAAATAAAACATATTAATTTCAATAAAAATAGTTCCATTTTTTGTTAAACATGCTTAATGAACCATCCTCTACAAGCTGACTATGTTTTCTGCTCACTATTTCCTACACCTTATAGGTTTTACTCCATTTTGGACAAGTCCATAGAAAATAATTAGTGATGTTGGTTATAGAGGACGTTTTATCTTTTATAAAATTATCTCCATGGTTAGTTTCATGTTTCATGGTGTCTTGATGAGCAAGTTGTCTCATGCTACAAAAAGGTGTCACCATTCTAAAGTTTCAATTAATTCTTCCTTGTTCTAGAATGTTGATTTTCTATAGAGGTTTCATGTGAATAGAGTATGGTGTTACATAGGTATCAAGTCCATATGATCATATATTACCATTTTTGGTTTCATCATATCATGCTTTGGGTAATTTTCAATCTTGCCATTCATCTCAGTCAACTCTTTGATTAATTTCATGTTGAGGCATATGTGTATAAGCTTGTATAGCTTTTTTATGGAACTATAATGAAGGTGTATTAGTTTTCCAAGTTATTAAGATATAAAGAGAGTTCATTTTGATGTTTGGGATAAGTGAAATATTTTTTAAAGCTCTAACAAGCCAATATAGACCTCTTAAGATCCCTGCCTACACTGTTCCAGATGTATGCAAGAGATTTTCACGTTGAAATGGATATTTTGGGAATGGTCTTAAGATATCCTTGATGAAAATAATGTATTTTATGGATTTTAAATGATTTTGAGTTTCTATGAGGCCTTTCATCTACAATTTTACTCCATTTCATGTTCATTGTCCACATTCAACCTATACACACATGTAGGAACCTTCATTGATGATGTCATGATGAGAGGTGGAAAGCTTGATATGTGTTTAAATCTCTTAAGATTTATAAGGGTGAAATTGGAATATTTATTGAATGAATTGAAGTGTTTTTAAACATATTCATTCATAAATCCTTCCCAAAATTTCATGCTTACTGCCTGTGTATTCTAATGTCCACCTACAAGTGGTACCTCATAACTATGAAGGTCTTTAAATGGGTGTTTTAGGGAAGGTTAAAGTCATTTTTCAAATAATAACATATTATAAATCCCAAATCATACCTATTTGAAACATAAAATTAAAAAATTGAAAGGTAAACATTTAGGAGGAGGTAAGGACTGAGTTCAGGGAAGGTTTCCCAAAAATGTGAAAACAAAGGTCCAAGGGGTTTTGTGAATATCCTATAACATGTTTGCCAAGAGAATTGGAAAATATAGCTAGGTGAAACTTTTATCCCATAACATAGAGAGGATTCATTCCAAAGATGAGGGTCATAAAGTGAGGAGATTATGGAATTTTGGAGCCTCAAAGTTGCCTAAAAAAAACTGAACCCCTGCATATTCATCTACAAGTTTAGAGTTTTGAGTGACTGTTGATATCCTAAGGTTGCCAAAAAATCTTTATCTCATGGTTATAATGGTTCCATTTATTTAATAGTTTGAAAAAGGGCATTAGGATAATTATTATGATGTTGAATTATGGTGTTTCAAGTTTCATGGACACCTATAGGTATCCCCTCATAGGAAAATGCCCACCTACAACAAAACATGCAGATAATGAACTAAACTTGGTATCTTAGTGGTGTTTTATCCCATTAAAGATAAATAAAAGTATTATTATGTTTTTTTTGACTAAAAATATTCATGTAAGGTCTTTAAACACCATGATCAATCTCAATTGAAGCTAATATACACCTACAAGAGTAGAAAAGGTAGGGGTTCACAATCATGATAGAGAGAACTTAGTTTATGAACTTAAAGTGTGTATTAAGGGTAAACTTAGAGTTAACATGATGAAAAAAAATTAAAACCTTCCTTATAGCCATGATGACCTCCATGAACTCTTGGAAATGTGAATCAAACCTACACAGACCTCTTAAAACCTTGTATGCACCTACAACTGAGTGTGTAGTTATGATGAAGGTAAGAGGTGAATGTGATTAGAAAGAAATAAAAGATTAATAAAAATTTGAAATGGTTCATGATTTATTGATAAAGTTTTTTCAGAATCTATATTACCCCCTTAAATATGGTTACCTACTCTTCCTACTGGCCAAAGGTAGCAGTCCATATAGATGAGCTAGGAAACCCATGTTGCTCAATAGGTAAGAATGAGAAATCCAAAAAATAAAAGTGTTTTTGGGTGAATTAAAATATTATTTATAATTAATTTTATGTGTATGAAATGTTTATAAAACCTAAGAGAATTGGTTTTGTGCCTTGAGGGGTCATTCTTAAGTGAAAGTGAAAATGTAGGAAAATAATCCTTTTGGAGGCCACTTTTTAGACAAATAGAGTTGGTTATGTGCCTAAATTGATGAATATAGATAAAAAATTGGTAAAAATTTTCATTATGACTTAATAAAACTCCTAAAATCTTCAATTTTCCTTGGGGAAGAGGGTTATACCTCAAGAAAAATAGGGTTTGGCAAAACAAATAAATGAAGTCAAGGAGGGTGAGAAACTTGATAGAAATATTGGGTCACGAAAAATATTTTGAGGTGTATAAATCATAAATAGGTGATATGAATAACTAATTTAGGCCCAAACCTCTCAAAATAATGAAAATACTTTTGCACAAAGTCTAACTAGACAAACTTCAATTAGGCCTAGTTGGTGAATGAAAGAAAGAGATGAAAAGGAGTGCTTGGGAGGTTATGTGATGAATTTTTAAGATTTAATGATGTGTGAAAAATCATAAGACACTAGACTAGCCATGATAAATCAATCCAAATATCCAAGACTAGTAGGGTGTATGCTAAGCTTATTAGGCCTTGAAGTGACCTAGAGCCAATTGGGGGGTCCAACTTCACTTCTAGCTCCTGGTGAGTGCTATATATTATTAAAGAATATTTATTAGATTTTTTTAGACATATTTGAACCTTTTTTATTCAAATAAACCTATATTAAAGTTACCTTTAGATCAGAGACATTCCAAGCATGTAGGAAAAGTGGAAGCAATCTTGAAAGGGTAATTTCAAATGCTCATATCTTTTTTGAGGACATGCATGGAGGCAAAAGGAGTTTTTAGAGGTTATTAGGGTCACTTAAAATAATTTTTGTGTCTTTTTTTCTAGTTCCAACTTCAAGGATCTATGAACAAAGCTCAAGGAAGAAAACTATCTAAAACCCTTACTAAACCCTTAGAAAGACCTAATTGGGAAAATAAGGCTAGTAATGCATCTAGATGGGATGGAATGGCCATGAAATTAATTTTAGGTTGTATATGGATATTCAAGGCTCCTACTCATCAATGTTTGTGCTACCCTACCTATACGAACATAGTATAAAATGGATTTATTTGATTTTTTTGTGCATCATGTAGGTTATAGGAAAATCTAAGGAATGAAATAAAGTTTAGGGAGAAGATAGTAAATTTTAATAAATTATTATGGCCATATAATTATTTGAAAAAAATTATAAGTGTTCAAAAAATGTTTCTCATCTCAGCCAGTCAAACCTGTCACAGTGAACATAATGGTGAGAAGGGTGAAAACTTTATGTGTGAGCCTTTTTAAGGTGTAATTGAGTAGTATAAGGTGATGGATAGTTTTTCAAAGTGTCATACACTACTTCACATGTATTTTCATGGAAAACTAAATCCAATTTTGATTCCAAGTGTGAGGGGTGACTAAAAAAGCAATTTTTTAGACTACATGCAGTGATGGCTTACTTCCAGGAGATTATAGATGAGTATGACCACAACCAATGCATAGAGAGACTATTTTAAATAATTCCATCTCATTAAAATAATTATAATTTTCCCTAGCTATCTTTCAGATGTTAAAGTAGGTGTAAATGATGAAGGTAGTTTTTTTTAGCCAAAATAAGGAGTTTCATGCCAGTTTTCATAAGTTTCATGACTTGTATGGACATTTGGACTTCCTAAAAATACATGGTTCACTTCACATCTATTTATAATTCATATTTAACCTTTTTTTATAGGTTTATAGGTTTCTAAGTGACCTTTGGACTTCCCTTGTCTTGCCTCTCTCCCAAATGCTATAAATAGTGACCTTTTTGTCTCTTTTGGGTAACCTCCATTAGTTAATGGTGAAACCCTATCCAATTTTGTATTTGAATGAATATTGAAGAAATAAAAAGGTGAATTTTACTACTTACATGCTATAAAAATAATTTTTGTTTCAATCTTGTTGGTCTTGTCTAGTAGAAGATGATATTTTCTAGCATGTTATCTTTGATTGTTCACCAAGTGTGGAGAAGAGTAATTGTTATAGGTCTTTGTTAGTGTTCTCTTTTAGTGTATAAGTGTTTTTATAAGTTTTATATGATTTAATTCTTCAAATTATATTTCATCATCCCTCCTAAACATCAATATACCTCTTAAACCTAGCATATGAAACATTGATGTAACAATCTACCTTATGTTGTGAGTTTTGTGTGAAAGAAGCTTTGATTTGATCTAAGTGGTATAAGTTTAGTCAATATAAGGAAATTCAATATTGGTGAATCAAAATTTATATTTATAATTATATCTTATAAACCATTTTCATAAAAATTTGATAAGTGAAAGAGTGTTTCAAAGAGTTCTTCAAGGGAACTAGCCCTTCTAAAGATCCATCTCACTAAATTGATCACTCATAACAAGTGAGATGTTTCCATTGTGCCACTTGGATGAGAAGAGATGAGACATATCCTCAAGGAGTGAAAACAAAATTGATAACAATAATTTTAAGATTCAAAATAATGTTATTTTACTACAAATTAGAACTCTAGAATAGAGTTATTAGTTATTAGTTATAACTAATTTTCTATAGCTACAAATAAAAAATCTACAATAAAATTAAAGATTAGAAGTTGAAACTGATTTTATACACTACCAAAAATAGTAGTGTTTGAAGAAAAATTAATGAGATGGGGGGGGGTATGGGGCTGAATCAAATTTCAAAACATTCATACAGTTCCAAATAATATTCACGAGCCATTCATATAAACATATAGATCAATCAGAGCACAAGAAACCATACATATGAACATGAAATAAAATAACACATAACACATGTCAAAAAACTTCAAGGGGAATAAAAACCAATGATATATAAAAATATACTATATTAATATAATAAAAAAACTAAATTTAGTGAAGCACCAACTCCACATGGAATACTAACCCCAACTAGCCAAACACACACTTGACTAGGATTTAGCAATCACGCACTTGTAAGGAGGCAATAAACCCTTAGATAAATTAGAAAAAATTCAAAAACATTATTTATTTTGTCACATTATTTAAAATATGTTGATGAAATAATATATGATGACCACCTTCTTTATCTTTTCACACTCTTATCCCTCTCAAACTGCCTTTTAGGCCTCTTTGCTCAACTAGGTCTCTTCAAGACTAATTAGGTCATATGACCTTGATATTCATATGTATAAACACTATAAAATATTAATTAAATATAATATATACTAATATTATTGTATAATATACCTTCTTATACTCAATAATATGCTATTTTATTCACTTGATGTTTGCTTACATAAATAGGCCTAAAATGACCTTGTATATATACCATTCTTTGTTTGTACACTACTTAGTCAGCCATATACTATTAGTATATTATGTAGGAAATATAATAGGTGTTATAAAATATAATAAACATTATTAAAATTATATTCTATACCCTTTTGGTGTGTCATAACTCTATTATGCCTTATTTCACTTTTAGGTCTCATGGAGACCTAATTGCATTAGGTCTGTCTAATAACACATTACCATTTGATCCCATGGAATATATTTCAACTCCATATATGTAAATATTATTTCATAAAATAATAAAATAGGATTATAAAACATATTTATATCACCATGACACATTTTATGTCCAAATACCACTTGAAACACTCCATTAACACTATTCACATTAGGCCTTTGAATCCATAGAAAAGTCTATCTTGAACAACTAGAGATAAAACATCATTTAGACACATAAACATGGAAATAATTAATTTATAAAGAACCTAAATTGCCTAAAAAATATCACCATATTCATTATACACTTAAGATTATGGCATAGAGACTCAAACTCATCACTTCAACTTGTTTACTTAGAACTGCTAGTTTACCTTAAAGACGAGTCATAGTGACTTAGACATCCAAAACCTATATAGACATTTTAAATGAATTTTAATGCATGTATATGATCCCTATATATATATATATGTATGTATGTATGTATGTATGTATGTATATATATACATACATACATATATATATATACATATATATATATATATGTATATATATATGTATGTATATATATGTATGTATATATATATGTATATATATATGTATATGTATATATATATGTATGTATGTATGTATGTATATATATATATATATATACATACATACATATATATATATACATATATATTCATATATATACATACATACATACATACATATATATATATATATATATATATATATATATATATATATATATACACACACACACATATATATATACATATATATACATACACACACACACACACACACACACACACACACACACACACACACACACACACACACACACACACACACACATACCATCATAAAATATAAATATAATATGGTCTAATGGAAAATATTAGTCTTTTAGACCAATCTCATGACATTATATGTCACTGTCGTATTTGAACCAGATAAGACAACTTGTGAGCAACATTTTCACCATTTTCACTAACCTAAAAAACTTATACCAAACATTAAAATGTCTTATAAGTACTTAAAACCATATATATTCAGTTTTTTTCATCATTATATCATGAAAACACATTCAAATTCATCTTCTCACTATTGCCTAGGTTTTTCACTATTTACATCATTAGGACTATTAGTGACTGACCTACTTGGATCACCAAATTAGAGAAATTAAGGATTATAACCTATAAAAAAACCTTAATGGACATGAAACATGAGTCTATACCTTATTCATCCATCCATTTTCTTACTATGTCTAATGCAACTTTTGACTTCTACAATAACTTCTTTAGAAATAAGCTTGCAATTAAACATTTTCTCTCTCCTCTCTCTAACTAATACCACCTAGAGTCACCTAGGAGAGTCCTCTACAAGATAAAATATCTTAACTAAGAAATTAAATCCATAATAATCAATTTTTGAGTAACATGTTCAACATCATGTCTTCATTAGGGTTCTAAGAGGGTTTAAACCAGTTTCCTCTCTTAACAATCATTCATAAAGCAATGCCCCTTAATTCAAAAACTAATGCCTAAAATTTTGATCTAGGACCATTACCCATATAACATGAACTTCTTAATTTACTATGAAAAGGTTTTAGGAGTTAATGAGCATAAAAAAATCCTTCTCATATTGATAACCCTTCATTCTAAGCACTCGAGAGACCTCTAAACAAATTTTCATGTCTTTTATTTCATAATATGAACTCAAGCTATATGAAAAAACTTCAAAAAACATACCTAAAATTTGAAAATGATTACATGAGCTTAGACACCTTGAAATTTGATCATGACCCTTCATTAGGCCACTCTCTCTCTCTCTTTGGTCTCTCGACCTTGACCTGCAAACCACATTAAGCCTTATAACTAACCTTAATGCCTCTTTCCATGATATCAACACCTCAATTTCATTATCAAAATCTCACACTCATGACATACAACCTATCTCATGCTTAAACACTACCATACATCCTTCACATGCCTTGACAATAGATCATGATACCTCATTAGTCTAGGCATAGTCTGAGTACATACCAAGATATAATGCCTTACCATAAAAAACTCACCTTACAACACTTATGAAGGATTATAAACCTAACTCACAAGCCCATATAATGACAAACAACTTCTCACTTGATTGAGCTCACTCACTTCACCATGCTACCTACACATACCTTCTCATAAGGTCTAGACTAGGATTTACAAGACACCTTGACTATGATCAAACATACTAACCTAAATGTTGTCACTCAAAATGACATAAGAACACTCATAACATAATAATATCACTGATCTCATATAACAATAGTCTTCCAAGATTCTTGACACAACTCACTTCCAACTAACCTTACCACTTCCAACTAACCTTGACATTGCCAACATACCTTACTCACAACAACACTCTTGCATACCTACTTATAATCATAACTTAATAATAAAATTTAATGACAACACTAAAAACTTCAAGCTAACCTGAACCTTGACATCAACCAATAGAAAAGACAATGCTTAACAATTTTGCCTTATCATATGATTCACATACCTCAATGACCACTCACCATGCACCTTAACTAGATGCATCTTGACATCAATGACATCAACCTTGACATCAATGACAAAAACGTGCCAAAAAACTCCCCCTTTGTCATTGATGGAAAAAACATTGATGGAAAACACACTACACAAATGAAATTACTTTAAAATGATACTTTTTCCATCTGCTCATTCTCCTCCTTTTGACATGAGTGACAAAGGATCTTCTACAAACTACCATCTTATCCTGGGACCTGAATTTCAAATAATAACATAGTGAAATGCTAACAAAAAATTACCTTAATCTCATACAAGTTTTTATAGACAACTTTTGGAACATTTAAACAATACCTAAGAAACCATGCTTCTTATCACTATCTTGACACTTCACAACATAGAGTTAAAAAATTCCCCCTAACACCATATTCTCCTCTTGAGTTATAAGATGGAAACCACTCTTAGAAACATCTCTAAATAGGCTATTTCTCCCCATTTTGGACTTTCTCCCTTTTTTTTGGTAACAAAATCATAGAGTTTATGAAGCATTATATAAACATGCTCCCCCTTTGTCCTCATAGATTAAGATCATCATATGAGTCATCAGAACTCACCTACCTTTCTTAACATCCTTTAATCATATATCATATACCAATAAAATACACAATATTTCATCACACTTCTAACTCTATCAGAAACATTCAACTTGTCTCTATGGTCATATTGGTTTTACAAACTAATCTATATTCCATATGTCTCTAGACATAATCATGTGCTCAGACTTGCATTCTATACCATGACTCCATATGAATCGATCTCTAGAATCAATGAAAAAATTACTTTCTCCTTGTCATATACATATAAGATATAAATAAAACAACTTATATATTACAATATAGACAACCTGAAATCCTCTCAAGATGAGTCGTTTTACTACAACCTCATGCTTCTATAGATAAAAAAGTGTATCTATGAGGCCTAATGGAGTCGCCCCTTTCCATAGGGTTCTCAAAACTCCATGAACTCAAGATATTCTCAGATATCCAAACCACTATCCTCAACTATATTTCAATCATGAGACTAATAATCCCCCCTTATAATCCACTTAGGCTTGACTAAATCATTCAACTCATCCACCTTGTCATCCTTCTTCTCTTTGACTACCTGTCAACACATGAAAATAACAAGTGTTCTTGAAATTATTTCACTTATGATATTTGATCTATATTATAAAATAATCCATCTTGACCATTTAGATCAATATGATTAATCTTGACTTTATTTGGTTGCCATACAAATGATTGAACATTCTCATGCACTTAACAATTTCCATATACCTTGTTAAGTATTAAGGGACTTTTAACCCCATTAGGATAGAATTTTTAAATGTGTCCCATATTGTGAAAACTATAGAAAACATTAGTTATTTACATACATCTTGATTTATCACTCATTATCCTATGGTCCCATGATGACACATTCTTTGATACCATTCTACAATCACTTTCTCTATGACCAAAGTTATGACAAGAAAAACAATAACCATTGAAAGAATTGAAATACCTCATTGCATTAGGATGCATAATTTGTATCTTCATGTTGGTATTCTTGAATTTTTTATTATCATTGAGTCTTAGATTTGAGAGTTTTTACATAGGTCTAACGTTTCTTTTTCTCCTTTTGGTCTTCTTTGAACCTAGTACCTATCTTGTCATGTATAAACCTTTGATAACTCAAAATATCACCAAAAACTTCAATACTCTTCTCAAATATTTGATGTGTCTTTAATTTTATTGATGCATAATCTAGTTCTACCTTCAAATACTTCATTTCTATTACAAACTTGATACATTCTTATTCCTTGGTCTTAATATTTGTAATGACAATTTCAATATGAGTTTCTAGCTGTTTGATGATCTCCTCATGTTCATTTGTGTTGATGCTTAGTATTTATTTAAAGAGATTATTAGATCCTCATAACTCTTAACCAATTATCTTATTTTATTATTATTATTTATTTGGAACTTTAACTCCTCTAGAGCACTCACCAATTCTGCCTCAAGGTTCACTTTAGCCTCTTCTTCATCTAATTCTTCATTATCCATAAGGCCTTTTCCTTTTAAGCAACCCTCATTGTTTGGTTCTACATCCAAGAATAAGGTTTCATTTTTATCATAGCAATTACTATCATCATCAATATCAAATTTACTTGTGTTACTTATATCAGATGAACTATTATCTTCTTTGGTATAGAAACTTCTCTTGTTCTTTAATGACCCTTTCTTGCCTTCATACTTCCTGAAATATTTTTTGCTTTTGTCAAGCTTACAGACCTTATCACCACCATGATTTTCATCATGTTATTTATCATGATTAGTCTTATATTTTTTGGGAAACTTAGATTAAAAGTGACCAATCTTACCATACTAAAGCATTTGAATGGTAATTTGCCCTTATACTTACTTGAACCTCTCCCTAGTTCTTTTACAAACATGGCATCTATCTTGTCAAAATCAATGTTTGTGTCATCATCCTTAGATTTATTACCTTGTGAATTCTCAAATTTGAATGAAACTTCCTTATTAGGAGGCATTCCATCACTTATTCTCATTTTATAGGCAGCCAAGATTCCATGAAACTCATCCATCTATAGTGTGTTAAGATCTTTGATCTCCTCTACTATAGACACTTTTGAATTAAACTTAGAAGTTAGGGATATTAGTACCTTTTATACTAATATTGATTCTTCTAATTTCTCTCCTAGACCTTTGATGATATTTACTACTTCAACTATTCTCAACAGATGAGATGTTTTCATCCTCCTTCATTCTCAGACTTTCAAACTACCTATGGTGAGTCTACAACTTTTCAAGATTAAATTTGGTTTCTCCTTCATAAATGGTCTAAAAAATTTCCAAAATCAATTTGGATGTATCAAAATGTATGAAATTAACAAATTTTTATTTTGAAAGACCACACAGGATGTCATTCATTTCCTTAGAATTGTCTCACTTGCCTTTTTGCCTGCTACATCGATTGGTAGTGTAGAAGGTGGATTGAATCGATCAACAATAGATTACCATATGTCATAACCTAAAGACATGAGATAGGTATTTATTTCTTATGCTCCAAAATTCATAGTTAGTCCCATTGAATAAAAATCCTTATTGGTTGAGAAACCTCCTTGTACTTGTTGACTAGACATATTTGTGATTTAAGGATCTCCTTCAAGATGTTAAGCCTAATTCAAAGGACCAAGATATGATACCAATTGTTGGAAGCACTATTAATGAGAAAGGGGGTGAATCAATCTTCAGAACATTCTTTCAATTCCACTTAACATTCATGAGCCATTCATACAAATATATAGATTAATCAGAGCATACATAACCATATATATGAACATGAAATAAAAAAACACATCACATATGTGTGAAAAACTCAAGCAGAAGAATACCCACTAATATATGAAAATGGACTACTATCCTATAAGACAAAAAACAAATTTAGTGAAGCACAAAATCCATATGGAGTACCAACCCCAACTAGCCAAGTACCCACTTTCAAGGAGGCACCAACCCCTTAGATGACTCAACACCAACTCAACCAATTGATTGGTTTGATCAAATTAATAAAATTATGTTTCTAAAATAATAGATGATTATCACCTTCTTTATCTCTTCACACTTTTATGCTTCTCAAATTACCTTTTAGGCCTTTTCACTAAACTAAGTCTCTTCAAGACTAATTAGGTCATATGACATTGATATTCATATGTAGAAACACTATCAAATCTTCATTACAAATATTTTAAACTCATATTATGGTCTATAATACCTATTTTTTCTCAATAATATGTTATTTTATTCACTTTCTCTTTTCTTACACAAATAGGCCTAAAACTACCTTGTATATATACCATTCCTTATTCATATACCACTTAGTTGGCCATACACCCTTAAAATATTATATTATCCATATAATAGGTATTAAAACATAAAATAAACATGATTCAAATGATTTTTTAGTCCCTTTTAGTCTTTCATAACTCTATTCAGCCTTATTTCACTTTTAGGTCTCATGGAGACTTAATTGCTTTAGGTCTTTCTAGTAACACATTACTATTTGATCCCTTAGAACACTTTTAACCTCAATAAACATCAATATTATTTAATAAAACAATAAAATATGCCTTATAAAACATATTTAGATCACCATTACACCTTTTAGGTCTAACCACCACTTAAAACACTCCATCAACACTATTCACATTAGGCCTTTAAACACACAAAAAAGTCTATCTTAAACAACTAAAGATAAGACACAATTTATCCACACAACCATGATAATAAATCACATATAAAAAACCTAAATTACCTAAAAAATATCACCATATGCATTAGACACTTCAAATCAGGGCATATAGCCTCAAATTCATCATTGCAACTTGCTTACTCGGAACTGCCAGTTTACCTTAAAGACCAGACATGGTAACTCAAACCTCCAACACCTGTATAGACACTTTTCATGACTTATTATGAATTTATATTATTTTATGATATCTCCAAACCATCTTAAAATATAAACATCATATGGTATAATGGAAAATATTGGTCAATTAGACCAATCTCATGACCTTATATCTCACTGTCTTATCCAAACTAGACATATCAACTTGTGAGTTGCTTTTTAACCATTATAAATGACATAAAAAACTTATAAAAAAATTAACATGTATTAAAATTCTTGTAAAACATCTTTATTCACTTGCTTTCATCATTCTATCATGAAAAGACATTTCAATTCATCTTCTCATTATTGTATGGGTTTTTCACTATTTACATAATTAGGCCTATTAGCGACTGGCCTAATTGAATCACCATATTATAGAACTTAAGGAATATAATATATACATAAAAATTCATTGACATGAAACATTAGTCTTTACATTCTTCCTCCATCTACTTTATTATTATGTCTAATGCAACTTTTGAATTCTATAATTTCTTCAGAAACAAGCCTATAACTCAACATTTTCTCTCTCTTCTCTCTAAAAATTACCACTTCAAGGTACCTAGGAGAGTAAAATATAATATAAAATATATTACCTAAGAAATCCAATCCATATTAAGCACTTTTGAGCAACATATTCAACATCAGGTCTTATTTAGGGTTCGAGGAGGGTTTAAACAAGTTTCCACTCTTAACGATCATTCATAAAAAAATATCCCCTCAATCTAAAAACTAATTCCTTGAATTTTGATCTAGGATCCTTCCCCATATACCATGAAATAATTATGTTACCATTCAAAGGTTTAATTATCTAATGATCATAATAAAATCTTTCTCTGGTTGAGAACCCTTCATTCTGAGCACTTAAGAGACCTCCAAATAACTTTTCATGTCTTTTCTTTCACACTATGACCTCAAATTACATGAAAAAAATTAAAAAAACATAAATCACATCTAAAAATGCTTACATGAGCACAAATAACTTAAAATCTTGTCATGACCCTTCATTAGGCCACACTCTCTCTTTTTACTCTCTAGACCTTGACCTAAAAACCATATTTGGCCTTAAAACTAACCTTAAACACCTCAATATCATGCTCAACATATCACACTCATTCCATAAAACATCTCTCATCCTTTAACACCATTGTACATCCTTCACATGCCTTGACAACATATCATGATACCTCATTAGGGTAGGCATAGTCTAAGTATAGACTATGATAGAATGTTGTATCCTCAAAGCCCATAACATTACAAATAACTTCTCACTTGCTTGAGCTCACTCACTTCACCATGCTACCTACACATACCATTTCACTACATCTAAACTAGGATTTATAAGACATCTTGACTATGCTCAAACATAATGACCTTAATGATATCACTCAAGCTGACATAATAACACTAATAACACAATTATATCACTACTCTAATATACAAACACTTCCAATCTTGTTGACACAACTCACTACCAACTGACCTTGCTCAAAACAACACTCTTGTAGACCTACTTATCATCATACCTTCACAAGAAACTTCAATGAAAAAATTGACAGCTTTAAACTAACTTGAACCTTGACCTAAACCTTGACATCAACCAAAAAAAAAAACAATGCTCAATAATCTCACCTTGTCATATCATGCACATACCTCAATGACCACTCACCATGTACCTTAACGAGATGCACCTTGACATCAATGACATCAACCTTAACATTAATGAAAACAACATTCCAAAAAGTAGGATGTCTCCCTAAAGTTAGAGGTATTCATTTATTTTTTGTATACTAAAAATTACAAGTAACAAAACACACACACACACACACACACACACACACACACACACACACAATTTTTATTATTTATTTTATCTTTATTTTCTTCCTCAATCCATCATAATATAAGTTTAAATGAATAAAAAATACCATATGTGGTGATCCATATAATATATCGTTGACATGATCAATGATTTATAAGATCAATTTTTTTTGAATATCATTAAGTTATTTTGTGATATTTTTTGGATTAGATAAAATTGATTGATATAAATATTTTCATATCTACCTTAAAAAATTAACTACAAGTTATTTCTATTTAGAAAAGTATGAAATAGGTGTTCCTACAAAAACTTGAGTAGGTTAGCATTATCTCCAACTTCTCTAAGTGCTTGATGGGAAGTACAAATTATCTAATGCTTCAAAAAAAATCATCTTTAGGAAAAGTTACAAGAACGACATGGGTTTCACATGTATTGGTGTAATCATTCCCTATTATTTTCAATCCTTTCAAATTCAAGTTACAATTTAATTTTCATTTTCACATATGGCCATTAAATCCTTTTTACATAATTAAAAGTTTTTCCATAGAACAACTTGCATGATTTTAAGCTTATCTCAAAGGTAAGGCATGTTATACACACTTAGGTACCATTTCTTCTTTACTCTAGTAATTTCACTTCTAGACTAAAGAAGAGGTAGATTTAGTCACTCAAATTTGGTCACAAACATTTGATTATGTTAGTTTTGGCCTTATTTCACTTTAATTGACTTGTGCACTTAATCTAGACCTATTTTACCACCTCACCCTATCTTAAACTCATATATGGACCTATTTATTTTTGAAATTACTATTTTATGCCTACATAAATGTTCTAATCAATGAAAATACCTCTAATCATCTATACAAATAGATCTAAACCCAAAAGTCACATGTTTCCCTACAAGACAGAAACATCCATTAGGGAACAATAGTGGTAAATTTTCATGTTCACTATGTGGGATTTTTATTTATTTAGTCTTTTAATGGTCATTTTTCAAATTTTAACCTTGTATTACATTATGACCCATATTTTTAGGATTTTTATTTTGAGGTTTTCCTTTTTGGATTGATATCAAGGCACATTTAAGTCATTGATTCTACCACTTATAGATGTCAATATAGAGGCATACTTACACTAATATGTATTATGAAAAGCTTATATATTATTCAAAATTATAATTATAATCACTTAAAATTGTCCTCAACTAAGTTCAAATCTTTTTTTAATCAAGCCAAAGAAAATCATGGTTAAGTATTCAAGCCATCTCTAGGTGCATTCATATAGTCAAAGGACCATAATTTCACAAATCAATCTAAGTGAGAGAACTATGTGGGCTTAAATTACCTCTTCAAAGTATTAGATATGTAGGTAGTGTTTAGTCATCATGGGTTAATTAGGGCCAGCTCATCCCATTATTCTCTCCCAGTTTCTATTATATGTTTTTTTTAATCATTTTAATCCTTATTAGGGTTTCAATTTGAAGAATCTATCTTTAGGTCTTACACACATATCCAAAGGTCAAATCTATGTACATAAGCCTAATTTTAGCTATCACAAATGATCATGAGCTGAGTTCTTAATTTTTAGCAAAGGACAAAATTGACCAACTCAAGACTATAGTGGTAAGTGATCATGTCTCAAGTTGGATGATCCTATCCTTCATCCTTTTTGTCTCCAATATCTATGGAATTTTAATTTTGATTCATGTTTCTCAATTTTAAGTTTTTTCAACTTCACACAGTTAGATCTTAGATAAAAACAATTATTTTTTTCATTTATTTCATAGTTAGTCTTATTTCATTTGATTTCACTTTTATGAATATAATATTTTTATTTCATATGCTTGTCAAAATTTGTTTTACATCACTCTATTATATTATAATCAATTTATTTAAATTAGGTTTAATTAAAATAACAATACAAAAAATGGTTAAAAAGTATTTCACAAATATTTTTCATCCAAGGATGTCCTAAAAACATGGCAAATACCCCATTACTCTTTATAACTAGTAAAAGAGTGGAAATTATGGAAAACCCCTATTGAAGAGGTATCATGATGGGTTTATGGGTATTTTATTTATATCCATATAATCTATTAACTATTCTTCATGTATCTTATATGTCTTGTTGTGTGTATCTAAAGGAGTGAAGAAGTGTCATTATGCATACGTTCTAAGGTAAATTTTATCAATGCATATTCATTAATTCATGAATATTTAATTTTTTTACATTTATTTTTATTGATTTTAGGGTCATTACATAGGTCTGGATCACCTAAAAATTTGGAATGTAAATTATTTTGTGGGTCAGCTCGCCAATTGTTTATAATAATTTCTTAGTTAACCGTCTAATTCATCACATATATATATATATAGTGTATATAATACCATAGGTAAACATAAAATTTTAATTTTGACAATCACCCCACGATATCAAACATGCAACCCAATGGTGAGACCTCGACACTCCTATTAAAAAAAAACAAATCTAAATGTCTACACTATGCCTATTTCATATCACTCACACTTCCTTTGAATATACGTAATTGATAAGATGAAATTGAATGACAAAATCTAAATAGTAATCAAAGGACTATAACCAAATGATAGAATTTATGTTGTAACCAACCATTTGAATTGAATGATAACATTTTCACTATAACCGATTGGTTAAATTGAATGGTAACATCCATACCGCAACTAACCAACTACAATTAGATGATAACATCTTAGCTAAAATTTAATGATATTATCTATTTTTTCACTAGGTGATGTCATCTCAGGTACAACCAAATAGTATCATTCTAATTATAAGTAAGCAGTTTCATTCATGTTACAACTATATGGTAAGATCCTTATTGAAACTAAACTGTAACATCCTTATTCATCATGGTATCTGGTGGGAATGATAAAAGGATAAGCCAATTATCAAGAAAATCAAACACATTATCTTATTTTAAAGAAATAATAAAAAATACCACATAACCACAATGCACTTAAAATATAGGTACTTATTACTTTTTAAATTTGTAGTGAATTTGATTTTAACTATTGAATAATATCAAAACATTTTTACATGTAGAAATCCCTACTAATCATGATTGTATCTCATAATAAAGAATTAATCACAATAATATGTGAGCCCTTGAAGTTTATGTTGATGATGACATGCCATCACTCAAAGATTCTCCTTTATTTTTTTGATCATAATGATCATGAAACTAAAATTTTAGAAGATATTTATAGTTCTCATTAAACACCAAATTGAGTTAAAAATTCCACATAGAAATATTTGTGATGGAAGAGAAGTAGATGGACAATTGGAAGGTCCTTTAAGGTGGATTGAGCATCAAAATTTATGTTCATTAAACCCATATAACCTAAAAATGGTAAGGATACTCCAAAATACTGCACATGTATAATATGTATTTAAAAACTAGGAAAGGAACACAAAATTCAACTTAAGTTAGACACGATTGAGAAAGATTATGAAAAAATATATGTGATAGTGAAGCACACAAATGGACAGACAACTAGAACACATAGATGGCAAAATGTATGAGAATGAATGCATGTAAGATATGTACACAAGCATGAAAATAATAATAAACATCAAAAACATCTTGTCAAAAAAGGGTAAATAATCAAAGCTCAAATTAGAAATGTTATGCAGTCCCATCTAAAGGCCAAATATATATATTTATCTACTATATACCACATTTAAAAAAGGGCAAACCTATTTCTAACTTTTTAGGTTATAATATTTTATTTTAACATAATGGATTTATTGGTATTCCACATTCACATTGGTCAGATAGAAGTGAATGGGAAATGGTAAAATGTCTAGCAATGCTTAAGAAGAAGGATTTAAAAGAAGTTCAAAATTCACTATTCATCTTACTATCCATTGATGAAGTCACAATAGTTGACAACACATCATGTATTTTCATGCATGTTTATACTTTTGAAAACTATTCAAGGCAACCTCATCTATTAGCAGTTCATAAAATGATATAAAATTGTAATGTTAAAAACCTTCACAAATTGGTTGTATCTAATTTGAGAGATAAAGCTAGGATGAATGATTATTAAATAGCTACAAAATTGGTGTGTTTTAGGGTTGATGGTACATCAATAATGTAGGGGCATATAAATTACCTATGTGTTTGAATACAAACAACAATTACCCCATATATGATTTTTATTGATTGCATGGTTCATAGGATGAATCTTTTATTTAAAATAGTTACCAAATTTTCTAATGTCATAAAAGTGGAAGAGATAATTTATTACTTACATGCTTATATGTCAAGCCATTTGAAAATATTTTTAAAGTTAAAAAAATTATTAATAGGAGTGATTGATAGTAAAAAACTATTGAAAGATGTTGATACAAGATGGATTATATGTATGAACCTATATGTAGAATTTTTGAAGAATATTCATCATTAGTAGGTTTTATATATAAATGTCATAGGGAAGTTAACAAGGTAAAATATTTGTTTTACCATATAACATATTTGGAAACATTATTGACATTATGTAGAAGACTCCCAATGTTGAAGGAAATCAATTATTTAATGAAACATGCTCAAGAGAGATCCATTTATATTGTTGACTTCATATGGTGGAGGAAATGAGTATGTTAATATTTATATATATTACACATTTTGAAAGGAAAGTTTTAGGGACCTATTTTTAGTAGTTGAAAAATTTTGACAGATTTTAATAATACTAAAATACTTTTGAAATTGAATATTAATGATCATCTTTGTGTTATCTTTAATGGCAAGGAGATAATAATGTACACTTTCTACAGAAGACCTGATCTTGTGGGAGCTAAAACTGAAGAACTATCTATAACATGTATTATATACGATACTATTATGTCTAAAACATGGATGAAATTGTGTAAAATTTTAAAAAAATTATCTACTTAGTTTAGAGATCATTATCAAAGGGATGATTTGTTGGAGGCCATGGCAGTTATGAATCCCATATTTTAGAACAATGATAATGATCAATAACTAATTAGTAATTTATTTCAAAAATACATGGGTTCTCTTATTAATCATTTTAGTAAATTTTTAGAGGCCAATTAAGTTGAATTTAAAGGTATTTTTGGGAAACTATTTATTGACATCTTAGTCAACACATTTCAAAATTAAAATAGTTGAATAATATCATTGTCTAAGCGAATCAATAAAAAATGGGGGAATTACATGACTATGATTTTTTTTATCCTAGTAGCATCCTGTAGGAAAGTATTAGTGAATATTTACATTTATATGAACTTTGTCAAAAAATGATTTTTGGCTTAGTGGAAGATGAAATACTATTTAGTGCATTATATTTCATTACGTCAAAACTTGGAGATAGATTAGATAAAAATTTAGAAACCTATTTGAGATTATATGTTTCATGTTATGCTATGGATATGTTTCCTTATGAAAGATCTCTTGCAACATGGATTTATCTAATTGAAAGAATAGGCATCGGTAATACATCAACCAATATAGAGGATGTAAATATTGACACTCAATATGCCACTGACATGGCATATGCAAATGTCACTTGAAATGAGTAGGTTTGTCTAGGATTGTTTCAAGTACCAAAGTATTAGTTTTATATTTATTACAATTATCATATTATTAAATCCAATTTCATATCATTTTTGATATTGTAAAAAATTTAAAAAATTTAATTCATTAAAATTATTGATAACATTGTCATTTGAAATATTTAGTCCATTCATCATGTAACTTTCCCTTTTATGTAATTGGTTCTTCATATGGGTCATAATATTTTTGTATTTTTATAAGATTGTATTGTTAAATACATATTTTATTACTTTTGAAAAACATAAATTTGATATTATAGCACCATAGTAATAGTTCTAACCTTGAATTTTAGCTTGAAATTATTAATATTGAAGTCAAATACCAAGACAATAGAAGATGACAAGCTTATTGAATAACATGACCAAATTGAATATATATATATATATATATATATATATATATATATATATATATATATATATATATATATATATATATATATATATATAAAATAGACTTATTGAACCCATACATCATTATAGCTCCATATAAATAATTTAAAATCATTAAAATTCAAGTGTAGAACAATAGCCTAGGAGATAACTTCATAATTGAATTGGATTAAATTCTCATGCAAAAAATAAATGTTTTACTTAATTATTGTCAAATAAACCAATGAACTTTCCATTAACAAAAAACCAAACCATAGTTATTGCCTAGACTCCCATCCATAATAACTATTTTTTTCCATTATCTAAAATAATGATAATAATTGAACAAGATGAAAGCACATCTAAAAATTGATGCTTAGTCCAAATCAATAGAAAAAAATAATTGAAATCCACATCACCATGTTGTTTGAACTACATCAACTTATAATATGCATGTAAGATGTTAAATAAACCATAACTCAATAAAACAAGAGAAATTGAAACTTAACAAAATACTATTTGTAAATTAAAACATAACAATATCATTTCAAATTATTTTTTAAAAAACATAACATTATCTTTTAAAATATAATTATGAGTTTAAAACATCATAAAATATCATTTTTTTTCATAAAGACCCATCAACCACTTTTTCATTTCCATCATCCAATTTATCAACATGCGTAGAAATCCTTTGCTAACCTTCCTCTGTGACATCCTTCAATATGCATACCCTTTCAAGATCATTTGAAATAGAATTAATATGAGCAAGATTTTCCTTTTCTTATTTTTTAGCATCTCCTAATGAAAGAAGACTTGGATTGGCATCTATTTTTTAATTTAATAAAACATCAAGGTTCCATTCTTGCTCCTTATTTTTTTCTTGAGTGTTTTATTTTTTTCCTTTAATAGAAAAATATTTTATTTGAATTGAATGGTATAATTTAAAAATTTTCATGCATTTTTTAAATGCATATTGTGTTAGGTTGTGGAGCTAAAAGCTTCACTGATGCAAGCAGGGAAGGAGGTTGCAGAAGGGTTGCGGAGTGTCACAGACACCGGCGTTGGTCAGGCCAACCGACGTCGGCATGATAAGGCAGGAGAGCAACCGACGTTGATCAGTAGTTGGCCGGCGTCGGTGACCCCCAGGTAGACAGGGACCGACATCAGTCACTTGTGGTTTGAGCTGTGAGTATATTACGGGCAGTTAGTTGACGAACCAAGTGTTTGCATGTTTAGAGCTAATTTTAGACTGAGAGCTATGGATCTAATTATTGTAATTAGGTGTATAATTATTGTTTAGATGAGATCTATATATTAGACTCATGGTTGTATAGAGAGTAAGAGAGCAATATTATATGCTCCTTCTGTGTGTGAGGTGAGCAATGGTGTGTTCCTCCTAGTGCCACAATACCAAGTGTGGGTGCTGGATTGGAGAATCAACAAGGTTCTTCATGTATGTATGATCTTGGTCATCAGGTGAGCATGGCTTCTATAGGAGATCTACATGGTAAGTAAGATCATTGATATGTAGGTGTATGTGTGTGCAAGGTCAAGGTTCACAGGTGTGCAGAACTAGATTGATTTGCAGGTGTGCAAGATCAGAGAGGACAACAACACAATAGGGAGCAGTATCAGGAGAGATCTACTTAGAGTATAGGTGTGTACTTAGAGCAAAGAGGAAGGCAAGGAAGATCCTTCCATAAGTAAGGTCTATTGAGGTATAGGTTGTTGCAAGTTCAGGGGAGATCTACTTGGAGTACATTGAGTACTTGTGGAGTGCATAGAGCACTTGTGGAGTGCGTGGAGCACAAGTGTAAGGTGAACACCAACTCAATGCTTGATTTGGGTGTTGGGACCTAAGAGAGAGAGCTTTGAGGAGAGAATTACTGTTCACTTGAGGTGTGGGAAGCCTCTTAAGAGGTGGTGGAGAAGAAGTGGCATCTTCTTTATTGTATTCTTTTCTGTAAGAGTTTTAATACAAGTTGTGTATTGTCTCTCATATCTTGTGTTATTTTTGGATTCTAGTTACTTGTGTATTCTGGTTAATTTTTGCATGTTAAGTTGCTTGGTAATCAATTATGTGCTTCCAGTATTCATATCCCAACACGTGGTATCAGAGCTAAGGTTGTAAGAAGCGGTTTTGTGTTTGGTTACAGGTCACTCTCAGGGGTTTCTGATTGAGTGGGAGTAGAGTAATGGTAGATCAAAGTAAGATAAGAATGGAGGATTTAAAAAGCACAGATGGTCACTTATGGTCCTATGGAAAGAAAGAGCAGGTAAAAGAATATTGTTGGTTAGTAGCAGATCAGCATGAAGGAACTAAAGATGCAGATGTAGTAGGTGTTGTTACACAGGATGCTTTGGGAGGTTTCTTGGATAAAGTTGAATCTTGGATAACAGATTCTATTGCCTCTTTCCATGCAGCCCCAGGGAGAGGAGCTAGTGAGCCTTCCCAAAGAATTGGCAAAGGGGAAGTGAAGCTGAAATTGCAGGCAGCCAACACACGGGTGTTGAAGGAGGTCATGCAAGTCCCAGGTTTGGAGATGTGGCTAATTTCTTTAGAAGAGTTGGGTGATAAGAGATGCACAAGAACTCTCACAGTGGATGCACTTGAATTAGCTGGTGGTAAGAAAATAGGTACTCTTTATCTACTTGTTTATATTACTGATTCTTCATTTGTTGTGGAGACGTGGCTTCGTAGGCTTGGTCACATGAGTAGGAAGGAGATGCATGTTCTTAAGCGGAAGACAGATATATTTGATAGGCTTAAGAACTAGAAAGCCTTGGTGTTTATGGAGAAGATGGCAGACAGAGACCAGTGGATGGGTTGGATACTTCTGAGCAGGGTAGTTTGGACATGGGACTTGATTCAAAGGAGCTCACGGGTAAAAAGTCATCACTTACAAGAAAACACAGGTACCAGCATCGACAGGAAAACTGACATTGGCAAGAGGTAAGACCGACGTCAGTCATGAGGACCGACATTGGTAGCATGGACACCGACGTCGGTAGGGTTGGTAGTCAGGGACAGGCGCATGGAATTGATGTCAGTTAGATACAGACTGTGTGGTGATTGAGGTCGGTCACTGTAACAAATTTTAGGTGGATAGTTAGCTGTCAAGGAGTCTCAAATGCCCATATGGAGGACTGAAGACTTAAGTAAGCCTCAAATTCATTATTCCTCTTCTTTATACTAGTTGCTGATTGCAGAGCAGGAAGGATCCAGGAAACAGTTGGAGCATGGCATGGAGAGATTGCAAAATTAAGTAGAGATTTGGTAGGGTTGCCAGCAGGTATGAAAGCACAGAGATGAATGGATACCTTAGTTGAAGAATAGAGAGAACAGACATGTGAGACAGAAGGCCAGGCATATGGTCTTAAGGAAGCTGTAGGATAGTGGTACAGGTTTTGACAGGGGGATGACAAAGCATGACTTTAGTCAATGTCAGGGTAACTACTGTGGTTTGTCTTACCAGGGGGATGATGGTCATGACATCATTCTGTTGCTGTATGTGGATGGTATGTTTGCTAGTAGGTTTGTACATACAGGGTTTTGCTAAGCTAAGGGTAAGATTAGTTTAGTGGTTTGCTATGAAGAATTTGGAGCAGTGAAATTCTTTGGCATGGGAGACATGGAGATCATAGGATGATTTTGTTTCCAGTGGGAGCTGATGTGAATCAGGTGTTGGCGAGGTTCATTATGTAGGATGCAGAGTCAGAGCACACTAAGAGCTGGACAGTTCAGTGTCTAAAATCACATGAGGTCTAGTATAGACCTGAGTTTGCCCAAGCAGTGGGTGTTGTCAGAGAGTTAGGAGCCAATTCGGAGAGGTGAGTTCTTAGGTATTTGAGAGGGACCAGCAGCAGGGATTCATGCTATTCAGGGTCAGGACTTCACTACATGGGTTTGTAGGTTTGGATGCGACAGGGTACTCGAATGACAGGAGGTACACCATAGTGTGTGTGGTGGGTTGTCTTCAGGATTGATCTTGAAGAGGAATACAAGCCAAGAAATAGATTAGATAGGGTACAAGTACAGGTACAGTGTAACTATTTATCTCTAAGTGGGAGATTGTTAGGTTATGGAGCTAAAAGCTTCACTGATGTAAGTAGGGAAGGGGGTTGCAGAGGGGTTGTGGAGTGTCATAGACACCGGTCTCGGTTAGGCCAATCAACGTCAACATGATAAGGTAGGAGATAAACTGACGTCGATCAGTAGTTGGCCAGTGTCGGTGACCCCCAGGCAGACAAGGACTGACGTCAGTCACCTGTGGTTCGAGCTGCGAGTATATTACGGGCAGTTAGTTGACGAACCAAGTGTTTGCATGTTTAGAGCTAATTTTAGACTGAGAGCTGTGGATCTAATTATTGTAATTAGGTGTCTAATTATTGTTTGGATGAGATCTATATATTAGACTCATCGCTGTATTGTAAATGTGTGCTAGAGAGTAAGAGAGCAATATTATAAGCTCCTTCTATGTGTGAGGTGAGCAATGGTGTGTTCCTCCTAGTGACACAGTACCAAGTGTGGGTGCTGGATTGGAGAATCAATAGGGTTCTTCATGTATGTATGATCTTGGTCATCAGGTGAGCATGGCTTCTATAGGAGATCTACATGGTAAGTAAGATCATTGATATCCAGGTGTATGTGTGTGCAAGGTCAAGGTTCACAGGTGTGCAGAACCAGATTGATTTGCAGGTGTACAAGATCAAAGAGGATAGCAACACAATAGGGAGTAGTATCAAGAGAGATCTACTTAGAGTACAGGTGTCTACTCAGAGCAAAGAGGAAGGCAAGGAAGATCCTTCCATAAGTAAGGTCTATTGAGGTGCAGGTTGTTGCAGGTTTAGGGGAGATCTACTTGGAGTATGTTGAGTACTTGTGGAGTGCGTAGAGCACTTGCGGAGTGCATGGAGCATAGGTGTAAGGTGAACACCAACTCAGTGCTTGAGTTGGGTGTTGGGACCTAAGAGAGAGAGCTTTGAGGAGAGAATTACTATTCACTTGAGGTGTGGGAAGCCTCTGAAGAGGTGGTGGAGAAGAAGTGGCATCTTCTTTATTGTATTCTTTTCTGTAAGAGTTTTAATACAAGTTGTGTATTGTCTCTCATATCTTGTGTTATTTTTGGATTCTAGTTACTTGTGTATTCTAGTTAATTTCTGCATGTTAAGTTGCTTGGTAATCAATTGTGTGCTTCCGGTATTCATATCCCAACATATTGAGGACATTAGCTTCCCTTTTCAAGTTCTCATATTTTTTATACAATTAAAAATGAAATATAATTAGATATGAACTATAGTAACTATGACATATTTGATAAAAATGATGATAAATTACTAAATATTTTTCCTTCTTTGCATTTGCAATAATGACAAGGTTTAAGTATTTTTACCATTTATTAAATTATGATTGGGGTTCAACATAAATTCTCTAACCCGTTTAACATAATACTCAAAACATTATCATTGTAATTATTAGAAACTAATACCAACCCAAATTTATCTTGATTGAACAAAGCATCAATCTTTGTGGTTCAAGTTGAATTAATGAAAATAAATTCTCTCTCAGGGATTGGTTATGATAATGAGCATTTATTTATTTTATCAATGCTTTCACCCAAAACTCCCAAACTAATACATTTTTAAGTGCATCTACAACACCCTACTTAATTTTAAAAATTATACTTTATGATAATAAATTATTTAATTGAAAAGTAGTTATGCCATCCTCTAACAAGTCAACATGGTCTGTAGCTAGTGGGGTAGGGGATGAAAAGGTATAAGGTTCATCTAGAGTAGTTACATCTAGAACTTTAAAAAAAATCATGGGTATTAAAATCACTAACACTGAGTCTTCCACTTTCAATCCCTAGATATTCCTCATCAAGATCAATTTATTTCAAACATGTTAATCCCTAAACATTGGAGAGACTTCTGACAGAATTAGGGAAGTTGGAACTTGATAATTACAATGTTCCTTTGATAGGTGTTGGAAATGAAATATTCTTCACCCTTGTGCCAACTATGTTTGGTGGAGGTGGAGGCAACATAGGTTTCCTTAGAGATTGAGGGTGCCTTGACAAAATAAATTATATTATAAAAATGGTAAATTTTAAAAACAAAACTCAATGTTAATTGAAATTAATTATTTAGTACTTGTAGTTAGAAAGAGTATGTCCTCCAATCTACGTGTCTTATTCAAAGTGATAGGGGTGGTTTGAATTGCAAGAGACAATAATCAAGTTAATAAATTCTATAATCTAATAAACTTCAACTCAAAAACCAAAACATGGAATGTAAAAATCCTTAAATAGCTGGTTAATAAGACACTGATACATGGAATGTTAGGTTTTTTTGAGGTTGTTCAAGGTCAAGGCCAATCGATTCTGAGTCAACTACACTAATCAAACAAATAAATGCAATAATGGAAAGTTAAAATTTCATGATGCATTTATTATTGAAATTTTTAAATATGATAACCTACATGTGGAGATGATCTAGAAGAAATTCTCAGACATTTGGAAATATGAAAGGAATGGAATGATGACTATATAGACTCATAATATCTAAAACATTCAAGGGCATAATGCCCTTTTGAATCAACTTTTTTTCATGTCATGAATACACAAAATCTTACCTATAACAAGAAAATAAATATTAAGGTTGAAATTTGTAACAATTTATAAACTAAACCATATAGGTAATTCATTTGAATTCTAAACTAACCTCCTGCTCATCAATAGAAAAAGATTTTGTGCTCATTTTTGGATGAAACACATTTGGAATTGATGTTTTTTAAAGGTCATACAAAGCCTCATAGTACAAGGCCATAATAAAACTAAAATATGAAATTTTATAACTTAGATTGGTACAATCATAATTCAATTCTAATATAATCCTAGAGGAAATAAATGTACACCAATCATATTTCAAACCCAAAAAGTAAAAATAATGTAAAAAAAAACCAAAAGGGAGTGTCTATTAGTCTTCCCTGTAAACTACTATTTCAATAAAAAATTGAAACATTGCTTTCAGAAATGGTTCATATACCTTATCAATGTGGATGCCCCTTTTTTGACTATATGCAACTAAAGTCAAAAAAATATGCATGAGTGAAACTAATGATGAATTACAAAAATGTTGAATTTACATGAATTAGTGAAACTAATGACAAATTATAAAAACTTGAAGTTCAAATTTGAAAAATAGATATACATACTAGTTCATTTGATCTATAAGTTGAAAGTAGACTCCAAATATTTATTATTTTCATCAGTCATCATTGATTTTGGGGTTACAAGGTTGGCATTATGGAATGAAAGCCTTGTCAAATTATTTATGTTGGTATCTGAGGTACCAAAGGATATTAATATCAATTTGATGTTAACTTTGAACCTCATCTCAGTACTATCATAATAAGACATTAGTAATTTCATCAAGGCATTATCGATTTTATATTGTGGGTTGTTCACAAGGCCCTAAAAGCTACATTTGGGAATCCAACCATTGAATTCATTTGGATGTTGTAATAGCTTCAAAATATCAAGGCATAATAAATTCTTGAAAATGTATTTTCATGTGGAATCTATGGTAACAGAGCAAGGAAATGTGTCTGGCTACTAGATTAGGTGAATTATTATGTGTGGCTAGTGTGGTAGGTTAATCTATATAGAAAACATGAGAGTGGATGAGAAAATAATTTTTTAAAATGGTTAAAATGAGGTTAAATGGGGGTATTTATAAGTGGAGGTTAGAAACCAAGGTAACTAGTCACATACACAACCAAAGAGTGCCAAGTCAAATGACTACATAGGCTAGTATATTGAAAGCATAGATCATCTAGTTATACTAATTAAGCAACATGTAGTGGAATTCCATCTATGATGACCAGATACACTAACCAATAGTTTTATCTCAATAACATTATCTAAAAACATCATCTAGAAGTATAATTTGGCTACACCATTTAGCTACACCATTCAGTTGCATCATTTGTCATTACCATTTGGTAGCACCATTTGGAAACACTATTTGATAGTGCCATTTGTTTGTGTTATTTGATAATGTTTTCCTAGTGTAGTCAAATGGTTTTATGGAAAAATAAAAAAAATAATATTTACGTCTCCTCTAAGTGGATTTTCTACCATGCATATCAAATTTCCCATGCCTATCAAACATTTTTCCATAAATTTAGCAATGAAATCCAAGGGGTTCTTCAATAGGGGATCTTAATATTTACCTCGATATTAATTTTTCACTTGACCAATTTTCAATCATGACATTATGTATAATTTCCTCATTGATATAGGATGATATGAATAGCACATAAAAATTTGAATCATCATCAACAATCTCACTATCATCAAATGTGATCATACTACTTTTGGTGTGGTATCGATAAGTTTATCAGTAATTGCATCTATTGGGTCATCATATGTCACAGGTGGAGGATTCATAGATTAATTATAAAGAATCCTTAGTCTCCATCATCTCTTGCTTGGGAAATGAATAATTAAATATTTTAGATTATTATTTCCATTGTTATGTGGTCTATATTCTTATTTATGGGTGATCAACTCAATAATGTTGTCATCAATAATATCTTGTATCTAATGTCTTAATTTGTAGCATTTATAGACTATCCTAAAATTTAATGATAATCATAGTATGCATTTATATTTTAGGATTGTTTGTATCAAAATATTGTAAAGGAGGAAGTGTGATAATGTTTCACATAAGTATCTTCTATGATAGTATATTAGGAGATTGTGGTCATCTATAAAATTACCTCTTCAGTGAAGTTAAAACTCAAAGTCAATTTGTAGATTGTGATATTACATTAATTTTAATATTTTATTCATTATTTTTTTCATTTGATATGTCAAATGCTTGAATGATATTACTAATAATAGGGGAAAGTCATAAAACCATCCCAAATCATATTCCTTTAGACTTCTTGGGAATATCTTGGTTAATAATTTTAATTTTATGCATAATCTAAGCATGCTACATATAATTATTAGAGTTGACTTTTTGTATCACATTTAACATCATATAGTGGAATCTTAGGATTTAAAAAACATGTAGGTAAAGGATACCCTAATATTTAGGGGAATAATGGATTATGAATCAAGGTATGTAAATCTAGTTAATGACTATCTCTAGATGCAATGTGCTCTAACTAAAACACTTTAATGTAGAAACCTAAATATGGTCACAAATGCTTAATAATTTTAATTATTGACACATTGTAAACCACATGAATTTTTTTACAAATACATGAACAACATTATTATAATTCATTTATCTATATGTGGGATTGACCCTCTATTTTCCATCTCTATCGCATAAAAAATTCCAAGTTAATATTCAAACCTTTTTATATCATCTTATGAATTTTACCATTCTCAAGATAAATTTCCTTGATTCTATAGGATATGCCCACCCTAAGGAGAGAGGTTCAATACTACAGATCTATCCACCTAGAGTGGCATTATATCTATGTCAAATGATGGCTTGTTTCTAAATTAGATATATTGTTTTGGGTCTTACCACACATTTCATAAGGTTAGATAAAGAAAAGATTGAAAATGTTTCAGTATATAAGTAAATCCAAAAATAATTTCAAAGGGAATGGGTCCCTATGTTGGCCCTATATATTAATCACTTACACACTATTTCACATTGATAAAATATACCCTATTCTTCCCAAATGCAAGATCATTCAAAAAAATTATTTATAAGCTAAGTCTAAATCATCTTAAGGCATATCAATAGTTATCATTGTCAAGTATCAAATCCATATTTATATTTACATACATATAATCAAGGATCACAATTACACAATAAAAATATATGGGAAAACTACAAGTGACTTGATTCCATCCTCAAAGTATCTAGATATGTAGTCAACAATCAATAATCAAGGAGGCGATTAGGGTCAACTTAACCCATTACACTCCCCTTGTCTTTTTTGTAGGTTTATAGTTCTAAAAAAAAATCATAGGGTTTATAAATAAAAGAGAAAGGAAATGATAATTTTCACACAGTAATATCAAAATCACAACATCTCAAACCGTTCAAAATACATATGCACAAAAGGCGAATCAAATAATTTTTTTTTATACTTAATCTGGATAAGTCCATAGTCAATAGATGAAAATGACATGCACTATTGTCTAAGGAGTGTGGTATTATATAAAATTATTTTAAATCCTATATTTTACCATTCATAGTCACAATATTCCTTTTATGATTCCTAATGTCAAACATCATAAATAATTATCTAAGAACCCAACTTTAAGCTATGCTTATTTATTTCTAGTATTTTTTGAAAAAGATATTTTTATATTTAGCAAGCTAAAATAATTTTTATTAATATTTTTTAACAAATTAAATGCTCTCAATTACTCAAGATTTATTGGGACTATAAAATCACAATATTTCAAGTTATGGGTGATTCACAGGTGGTTATAAATTGGATGTTGAAGGTCAATCGAATGAAAAGCCTTTTCTTGACTCTAATCTTTGATCAGATTAATCATATGGCTGAGGTTTTCACCATAGTTAAATTCAAACATGTGTACCATGAAATCAACACTAAGGCCAAATTTATGTCTAAATAAGGATTACTTTTAGAATCTGGATAGTGGATGAAGATGGAGACTATGGATGACAATCCACAATCTCCTATCTATGGCAATTTTTATGATTTTTAGTTGGTTTTTTCTTTATTGTGTGGTGGTATGTACCCATAATTTGTATTATCATTAATAAAGAGTGAAACATTCACTATGGGATCTATTACTCTTTATCCTTATGTATTGGGGATGTCCTGTACATAGTGACATGACTTTATTTTAGGTCTGTCCCATTTGGAATTTGTTTCCTCATCCTTGAGTGAGATCGATGTTTATAGTTGGATTTTGAGGGTGTTGGTTAGTGTTAATATTGAAATTTGGATTTATGTTGGCATTTATATCCTTTTATTGTCATTTATAGGTGTGGGTTATCAGTTCTTTTACATTGATGGATTTCTTTGAGGTTTATCGATCCTTTTGTATACATTGGAGATTTTTTGTGTGGGGTGAAATTTTTTAATGCCAACATTCCTTATTGGCTTAGAATTTGGATATTCTTTTTGTTTTTTTTACTCTGGTTGGTATATATGTCTACATTTAGGTGGTGTTATGGGCTTGGTGTCCCCAACATTTCACACATGGAATTTTGGTTTACCCCTATTAATTTTTTTATCTTTTGTTCTATGTGAATCAATTGTCCTTGTTAAAAGTCAGTCACCTAAACAAGACTTAGTATTTATTAGTTTTAATTATGATTGATTTCATTTCCAATTACTTCAAATTTCTCCAAAAGGTTAGAAAATGTCTGCTTGGGTCATTCTCATAAAACCCATTTTATCCATCTTTTCAAGAAATTCAAAAAAGCTAAGTGTTGGGATTCCTTGCTAATCTAATTCAAGGTCTCAAGGTTACTTTAATTTTCATAGGTGAATTAAGTTACCTTTGAAAACCTATGTTACATCATCTAGTTTAAATCAAAATTACATAATGACTTTACTTCTCATAAAAAGCTAAGCAAAGTAGTTTCATAAACCCACAAAACATCAATAAGAATAAGTCAAGATTTTGAAGCTACTTCAGTTGCTCAAAGTCATAAGTAAAATTAGTTATGATTCATAAGTCCGAAGCATTATTTAGCATAGACAAAACTAGGGTTTCAAAGGCACTTGACTTCAAAGATTAAGATAAGTAAAATAGTTTGTGAAACTTGATAAACATAAAATGTTTACATGGCTTTCATCTCATGTGTCAGTTGTCATTAATGCATGGGCTAATATAAATATTGAAAATTCTACCTCATTTCCTACCTAGATTTTGAGTTTTATAACCTAGCTACCTCCCCTACAAATCTTAAGTGCCATTGTTGGAACTTTTGGAGTGATTTTTGAGCAATTTATTCACAACCCATTTGTAGTCAAGATATGTAGATTGTTTCCCCTTTGTTTTCTTGATCATATTCTGGGTGTTTTTCTCATTTTTACCTCTAGTAAGTTTTCATATATAATTTTGAAAGGTTTCTCTATTTTTTCTTGTTTTTCTTACAATTGAAGGTTATTTTTGCATGAATTGATGTTGTTAAACCTTTGTAAATTATTTAGAAACACTCTGTCTATGAAAATATTAAGCAAAAACCTAGAAAATTAAATTTTTCTATAAAATTCCCTAGCATTTGACCTAGATCATATTGCCTGGACTTTTCACAACTACTTGTCTCTCAAAGTCCAAAAGCCAAGTAACTAGTCCCTAGAAACCCAAAGCTCTCAAAGATAATCTCGTTTAGATTTGAGACAAGTACTTGCTTAGCTAGAGTTCTGATTACTTACTACTGCTTCATCGAGTTTTCCAACCCAAGTAACTTATTCATAGAAACCCAAGTAACTATTATAAAAAAACCCAATGTTGCAAATACTTACCACTCACTCAGAGTTCCTAATTTTGAAGACTTAAGATTTTTTTAGACCTTCTTAGAGTTACAACACCTTGTTACTTAACATGAGTTTCCTAGAGTTTTTAAAGATTTCTACTACTAGAAGTCCCTAATATCTAAAGCTTGCTTAGGATTCTTAATCAATACAACTTAACTTAGTTTTTCAACTGTTTATAAACCATTAGGCATAATTACTGAGTTTTCAAGAGCATTCACCAAGCCTTCCTAGTATCAATCACAAAAAATGTAAGGAGGTGAATAAGAAGTAACTCTAATTAAAGAAGTTCATGACCTAGCACTTGAAGAATTTCTAAGGCTGAGTAGGAGAGGGAAGACTAAGGCAAAGAGAGTTGAGAAGTTAAAAGAAGCAAAGATGAAGTATGAATATAAGGGATATCTTATTGAGTCTTGTATTACTTCCAAGTTGTATGAAATAAGTGATACTAATATGGAACACACTTTCATAACTAAGATATTGAAGAGGTTAAAAGCCACAATTAATTCACCACTCATGCAAGCAATGACCAATAGTGGGATCCTGCAAGCTATATCATTTCCAAGTTCTACCCAATTTTTAGAAGTGGTAAGTAATATGGCTCTCTTATTAGGACAATAAAAGATACTACTTACAATGTGGTAATAAGGTTATATGTTTAATATTTTGACTATTATTTGAAGATCCTAGAAAGATCTAAAGTGCTTAATGTATCAACAGAGAAATCTAAAAGCCAATGGGAGAATATGACAGTAGATTACATCAAGATAATGAGTACAAATTATCTAAGGAAACCAAATTAGCCCTCAAGGTTTCCAAAGAAAATAGTGAGATCTAATTTGGTTCAAGAAATGGATGACAACACTTGGTTGTTACATAAAATTAATGGGGAGAAGAATGTGAAGTGCTTTTCAAACTAGATGTACACATATATTAGGGATATTGATGTTAACTAGCACTTTGCAATGATTGAAGGGTTAAGGATGATAACTAACAACATTGATCATCAAATAAGTAATGTATTGCATAGTTTTGACTTTAAAATGACTTCATATTTAGTATATGTAGCAATATATAGTGGAACATTTTCTAGGCTAACTATAAAAGGGATGCTAGAAACAAAGCCTATATATGAATATTAGCCTCAGTTAACATTGTTTGAATACTTCAAGTACTACAAGAGGGTGAATGATGGGTTATTTTATGAAATCATCTATAAATTGAATGATGCCTTAAAGGCCATGAGGGTATTAGATGTAGCTTGTGAGGTAGTTTTCCATTTTGGATGCATTTTCATTCAAATATTTAATTTCACATATATTAGAGTTAGTGGCTTCATAGGGACACTAGTCAAATTACCAAGATACCCTATTGACAAATGTATTCTTATGGAGTTGTGTAGGCAACTGGTAGAGTTATATGATTTGTAGTCTAAAGTTCACCATTCCTTTGTTGGTTTTCATGTTGTTATTGGCCACTATCATTGTGTAAGCATTTACAAGTCAAAGAATGTATAGATAGAAATATATCACAACTACAACCAATCACATTTTGAAGCTAGAATTTTTTATTATTATAGAGGCATAGCTCAAAACATAATTTCTCTTGAGTATATGCATATCCCTATACTTTAATACTTATGGATTGACTATAGAGATGAGTTTTAATTGAGAAGAAGAGATAATAATAGGATGAATTTTGAGAAAATTTTATCTTTTAATTTTACCACCATTCTTAAAGACATGAAATATGACAAGCAATTAATTCATGATTCTTATCATGCAATTGGATGGGATAATACTCCACTTATAGAGATTGACTTCAGGAAGAATCAAGTAAAGACTATTGTTGAGAGAACTTTAGGGTTCTTAATATGACTTCAACATGGTTTCTAGGTAAAGGCAACTAACTGTATGAAGGAACTAATAATGAAAAAAATGGGCCAAGCAAGTCAAAATAAGAAAATGATACAAGGAGAAGGAAGTTAAGAACCAAAAAAAAGTCAAACTAAAGAAAAATGATGATGATAGATACTCCATGGTAAAAAAAAGGAGCCAATTTAGCCAATTACCCCTACATCTCCTCTGATCTCTTCCACTACTACTTCTACTTCTACCACTCCTATTTATACCACATATTCATATTCATTATGGGTGAAAAACATACATCCACTAATAAAATATGTATACCCATCCACACTCATGCCACCTCTAAAGTTTCCAATCTTCAAATCCCCTAAGAAACCTATTTAAAAGGAGAATAATGTTCCTCCTCCTCCACCTTCATCTTCTCTACTTACTTCTAAAGATCAACCCACCATTCCTTGTCTTCATACCCCAAAAGAGATAGAGAAAGTAACTATTGGTGAGGTGACTACATCGTAGGAGGCATCTCATCAATAAGTAACAATTGAACCTAAGGAGAAAGATGTGGACATAGAGGTAGAGGTAGAGGTAGAGGTAGAGAAAGAAAAAGACAAAGAAATAGAGAAAGGAGTAGAGCTAGAGAAAGAGAAAGATAGAGAGAAAGAGAAAGAGAAAGAGAAAGAGAAAGAGAAAGAGAAAGAGAAAGAGAAAGATGATAAATTAATTTATAACATTGTTCAAAATATTCTAGATGCACAAGAAGTTCCTTCTCAAGAGTTAGTGGTGAGAAATAATCAACAAAAAATAGTAATACATTCAACCACTTTAACCAGTATGTATTTATCTTCATGGCTGGATTTACAAACAACTATCAAGTCAAAAACTAAACTAACATGGAAGAAATAGAATTACAGCTTTAGAGAAGTCTTGATCATAAGAGTAAGAAGCCCAAGAGTGTTAAAGTAACTTTGAAGATTATAATTGAACCTTCAAGTCATAAATTTTTAGAGATATTAGTTCCTCCATGGGGTAAGGATAAAGGTGAAGTAATTTAAGAAGGATTAATAGCTATAAAGGTATCCCTTGGATAATTTACTATAGAGGGCTTGAAACAGGACACGTAGACCCTGATCAATACTCTTTTCCAAAAGCTTGATGAAGAGAAAGATGATAAATCTAAGTTGAAGGAAAAAATTACTAAGTTGTGTGAAATAATTATAAAGGTGGAAAGATCTACTCCTCAATAATAATTACTTTTAGGAGGTGCATTTGATCAAAAAACAATAACTGAGGTATAAAAAACTAGGGACAAGGCCAAAGCAATTGACAAATGGATAGAAAAATGCTACAAACTACATAGAAATGGTTTCATGAAGTCCCAAGTACTTTGGATAACAATAAAAATAAATTGGCATAGATAAAAATAGTGATGAAGGAGATATACAATGAGAATGAAATTTTTGAATTGTAGTAGGAAAGCCTTTAAAAAATAAATTCTCTAAGTGAGAAGGTTTTTATTGAAGAACAAATTATTCTAGAGGGGTTAGTAAAGAAAACAAAGCAAGAGGAAAACCTTATATCTTTTTGCATGTGTATTCTTGGGGTAATGATTTAATAAATGAAGACTCTAGAAGAAGATGCTCATAATGTAAAAGTGGATTTGAAGGACTACATTTTCTATCTCACTAATGCTTGGTCTGAGAAAATGCCTAGGACACTTGAGGAATTACATCAACAATTCAAGCAATTAATTGAAAAGGCCATGACTCCTTTCATATACAAATCTATAAAGGAGTTACTCAAAAGTCAACAGGAGGTCAAGATGCTTAAACCTTAGATTTAGAAGGTAAAATATTATAACATGAAGATGGAAAGGGAACTGCTGAGATACGAAATAAAAATGCAATTAGTTGCCAAATTAGATGATGTATCTATCCAATTCATGATGTCTCAACACATCAAGTACAAAGAAAAGTGTAGATAATTTTTTTGTGAATTAGAATGATGTTTATTTATTTTCTTCTCAACAACTTCTATCTTCTTCTATTTTCTTCACAAATGTATTTGAAGTAATTTTATTTTAATTAATTACTTTGTAAGTAATGTCATTTAGTGAAGTTACTTGTCAAAGTAAGTTACTTTGTAAAATGTAAGACTCAAGTAACTTGGTTAGATGCCATTACTTGAAGTTATTTTGAAAAAAAAAATTACTTAAGAAAGCTTTTCACAAATGCAAAGAGTTTGTATTTGATCTAAATAGTAAAACTGAGAAGTCCTACATGTCATCAACTGTTGTATGCCACACAAGAGAAATTATATGAGGACATAGCTCAATGGTTTTTAGTTTTTAACACAACACATAGAAATTCAAGGAGTTTTCTCATAATTTATTTTGACATCTGATATAGTATAAGTAAGAGTGAAGGCCTGCATGCCAAAGGGGATGGTAATTTTTGAAAATCAATTATAAATGTAGCAAAAAAAGTTTAGGCAATCTAAAACTTTGCGTTTATATTTTTGAATGTTCTTTGTATGAAATTTATTCAAAGTGAATAATAATAAAGTTGATTTATGTGGAACTTTGTGTCTAAGGAGATCATTTTGTGCATTCTATGAAGATTAAAATAGTAAAATTTGTGTTATCTTTAAATTTGAATATGAAATAATGTTTTTCTTACTCATTTTTTGAAAGTTTTATCACCTCTTTAATGTTTATCTACTCTTATATATACAATAAACTCTATAAAACTTCTTGTTGTGTAATACAACTTCTTTCTTCTCACATATTCTAGTCATTTCATTCTCTATGTCTTAGAAATTATGTACACATTCTCTAAAATAGATGCCTACTTGCTGCAAAATCACTCTATTATGGTTCATGAACTTTATGATTAAAGTAATACTCTAAAATATGATAAATTGTGCATATCCTACGAATAATTTGTATAAACTATGAATAATTGAAAGTGTGAATAGTTAGAATAGATAAGCATAAAATGTATTTGGATCTTCACCATTAAATGAAGGGATTTAATCCCATGACTATCTAGGTAATTGTGTTAGCTTACAAAATATCTAGCTAATAGTTTTTAGTGACTCTACTGGGGAACATGAACTTAACTAGAGCTAAAATTAGATTATCCACTCTAAGGTAAGATATATGCATACTAATGTTTATTTCTCTAAAATTGCATGTTTTTTATACTAATATGTAAGAATTTTAATGCAAAAATTAAGGCACACTTGTGATTTGAAATGCATTCATGTCAAGTAATCACTCTGATTTTCTTGAGTTTCTTTACTTGTCAAAAGTAATCCTTTTGCTTATCTCAAGTCACTACATATCAAGTAGACCCTTTGTCTTTATTCATTTCATGTCAAGAGAAATGATTACCAAGTGTTTGCTTATAAATCTAAAATAACTTAAACAAATCCTTAAAAAAGCATAAGCACCTCAATTTGGAAAATCGACCTTCCACCAAAGCAAAAAGAAGTCAAGGCCAAATAGATGACTTCTTTTAGTTACAAGAACGGTTTAATTTCAGCTTTCCTCTCCAAACTAGAATGATAAGAGCAGGTATTTTACTTATGAGACAAGCACAAACTCCTATGAATTATCTAAAATATAATTCTTTAAGAATAATCCAACCTATTAATCCTCAATTTCTTATTTATAGAAGAATGGTGTAACAACTTCTTGTCCCATGAGGGGAAACTATTGGTCTATTGAATTTAATGCCTCCTCTTCATGACTTGCCCAAGGGGTCAAGAAAAAACTTTCCTAAGTTCATAAGGGATGGAAAATAGAGTCTAGATGAGCACTTAACTACTTTATTTGTAGCTTGTGGAGTGATTGACATTGAGAATGAAGACATCTCAGTCAAGCTCTTCATTGAAACCTTACATGACTTAGTTTTACAATGGTTTTACCATTTGGGACCTAGCACCATAACCAATTGGGTGAGTATGCATGAGCAATTTGAAAAATGATTTAAGGATGCTGAAGACTCATACATATTTCTCACCCAAGTTGACTCAGCTTAAAAAAGAGCCACATGAACACATGCAATATTTAATTGCTAAGTTTAATGTATTTCTCTACAAAATACATTAGGCTACTCAATCCACTAGTAATAATTAGAAGTGTTTTTTCAATAATGCTCAGTTACCATAGATTAGCTACCAGCTATATAGAGCACATCCTACTGATTTAGCAATAACTCAAAACATTACTACAAAGGTTTAAAATGACCTTATCATGGCTAGAAATATCAAAAAGACAACTTCCAAGGTGGACAGTACTACTTTGACTACATTTCAAACTATTATAAATCCCTTGTTGCATAAAATGGCTAATGACTTACTGCAAGTTAAAAGGAAAATTGCTCAAGGTGCTCATGATGCTCATGTCAGGAATGTACCTACACATAGTTTCAATAACTAGAATCAATATCATATTGTTAGACCTCCATAAAGATTGGTAATTAAATATGCTCTAAAGAATGACATTGACATAAATGAATAAGATCATATGGCTACTGACTTTGATCAATTTTTTGCTGATGAAGATGATTTTATAGACCCTGCTAGTGACTCTAACATAAGCTACCTTGAATATCAATTAAAAATTGATTATGAATAAATTATTGAAGAAGATCATAGTCACTCATTTGTAGTATTTAAAAGATCACAAACTTAGCAAGTTGGTGAAAAGTCTTCCAAATAACAAGGGAAAGAAAAAGAAGATTCTAGGTCACCAAATGTCAGTATTCTCAAATGAGGTAGTCCTTTACCTACTTATCTTGATACAAAAGATAAAAATGCATCATATTCTTCTTATCAACCCAATAATATAGTCATAAATTATTTTGAAGTTTGTCCTACTTTGTTTATTTCTATCCCTTCTTTTGATAGTATTGACCACATCAAGAAAACCAAGATACAAATGTCAGAATCCAAATAATTGAGGTCTTATCTAAATAAGATGAATAAAGTAGTCAAGTATGTATAAAGTAAAGGATAAAAAAATAAAACAAATTCTTCTAAAGGTATCTTTCCTACCCCCAAATAGGTCTCTTTCTAAAATAATGTTATAACTACTTCCACATCTGCTCCCACATCCAAAAGAATAGATCCATTCTATGTGTCTCTCTTGATAAATGGGTTCAAGTTAAGTAACGATATATTGTATTTTAGAGATTTTGATAATGTCATGATAGCTAAAGTATCTGATGCCCTTGGCCTCACTTTAATTAAGTCAATATGGAGATGTTACTTAATGGAAAGACAAGTTCCTTTGATTGGACAAATCAAAGATGTTGAAGATGTTCTAGTAGCTTTTTCAGATAAAAGGCTTAAAATGATAATTTTGAAAATAAATATTCTTATTTCTTATGGAATGTTGTTTAGTAGAAAATTCTACAAAGACCTAGGTGGAAAAGTCAAGATGGATTGGTCATGTGCTCACATTCTAATCAAAGGTGTAAATCAAAAACTTGAGCTTGAGAAGAAGTCTAAGTATACAATTTCAAACTCAGATGATCCAAGATTACAAATTATTTTTGAATAATCAGATTATGGAGTGTATTACATTGAATTGGGCAAGGCATACAATAACTAGAGACATAAGAAGTAGAATAAAAAATATGGACTCTAAAATTTGATGGCAACTACTATTCTCTTGGTTTGGGTTTTAGAGATGTATTGATATCACCTGATAGTAAGGTATATCCTTACTCTTACGTGCTTATGTTTGAAAATACTAATAACACAATAAAGTATGAATCACTATTGCTAGGACTATAATAAGCAAAAATAAAAGGAGTGAGACTTCTAAAATAATAAAGAGTTGTTGAGTTGATAGTGAGACAAATTCATGGACAATACTAAGTAAAGAGAGATAAGTTGAGGCACTACATAACCAATTTTTGAGTGCAACACTTGATTTTACAACCTTTTCAATCAATTCCATTCCTCATGATCAGAACTCTAGAGATGATTCTCTTTTAATTACTATGGCTCTACTTAGGCCAAACCAATAGCCTACACTTTTTCAAGAAGGTGACTATCAGGTAGAGATGGTTTTCCATCCAAATGTTCTAGACAATGTCAATTAGTGGTAAGTATTCAATGATGATAAATAGATAGCTGCTTTCCATGAGTAACAAGACAATTTTAAAGAATTATATTTTGAAGGAAGTAGTTCACTTCTACATCAGACAACAAAAGGTAATACTGACTCTGAACATGATGATAATGAAGATGTGATTCAATTGAAGGGAAATGAGATTCCTAAATGGTTAATTTTTTTAGACTAAATTTTTGATAAGCATGATTAATTTTTGAAGAAAAAAAGATTAAGGTGAGAGTTCTTCTCTAGAAGTACACAAATTTAATTTTGGTACTAAAGAAGAGCCCAAGATGGTCAACATTAAGAAATGTTATTCCCAAGAAGAAAAATAAGCATTCATTAATCTTCTCAAAAAATACATGGATGTGTTTGTTTAGTCCTACAAAGACCTGAAGACCTTTTAGCCTAAAGAGGTACAACATTACATCTTACTTCATCCAAAAGTGAAGCCTTTCAAGAAAAAGATTCACCATCATAATCCAATAATCCTAGGTACTATTTTTTTTGAAATAAAAAAGCTACTAGATGCCAAGATCATTTATCCTATTCATCATTCATAATGGTTAGCTAAAATTGTCCCAATAAGAATAAAAATGGAGAAATACATTTGTGTGTTGATTTTCATAATCTCAATCAAGATTCTTTGAAAGATAATTATCTGTTTCCAATAATGGATCATACCTTGAAAGTAGTTATAGGCTCAGAGATGTTTTCCAGGTTAGATGGATTTTTAGGATATAATTAGATAAAATTGGTAGAAGAAGATCAATATAAGATGACTTTCATAACACCATGGGGGGAATTTTCCTATCATCAAATGCCTTTTAGGCTTGTTAATACCATATCAACTTTTCAACAAATAATAGATTTGGGATTTGTACATCTTAAAAATAATAGTATTGTTGTGTGCCTTGATGACTTGATAGTCTTCTCCAAGAAAAGAGGTAATCACCTAGCTGATTTAGAATAAGTTTTCATCTAGTGTAGGAAACATGGGATCTATTTAAATCCCAAGAAATTAATATTTTTAATGACTAAAGGGAAGCTTCTTGGTCATATCATCTCAAAGGAATGAATGAAGATTGATCCAGAAAGGGTGAAAGCTATTAAAAGTTTACCTATGCCTACTTCTAATAAGGGAGTACATTCATTATATGGTAAAGTTAACTTCCTTAGAAGAGTCATTATTGACTTTGATGAGCTAACTCACCACATTTATGACATGATGAAAAAGAAACAAGACTTCAAGTGGAATTCTAAAGGTAAGATGGAATTTGAAGAGATTAAATCAGTCATAGCTCAAGCTCTAGTGTTGGTTTCTCTATATTTCAATAAAGAATTCATTCTCTATTATTATTCTTTTGATCACACCATGTTAGCCATACTTTTATAAAATAATCATGAATATATTCAATCCTTTATAGCTTTCATGATCCAACCATTGAAAAGTTATGATCTGAAATACACAAATGTAAAAACATGCCTTTGATGTAGTCAAAACATACAAAGCCTTAAGGTACTATAATTTGTTTTCACATACTAAAGTATAAGTACCTAGCACTATAATTAAGTCTATTATAACATATTAAGAGATGGGATTGCTAAGAGGCACCTGCATGGCTAAATTTCAAGAGTTTGATCTTGATATCAAACCAACAAAGCTAGTAAGAGGAAGATGCTTGTGCTAAAGAATGACAAAAAGTAAACTAGATTACACAAATACTATGGTGCCTTTGCTTCAAGATGAATCAGATGAAGATTTTTCCATGGTTTTTTTATTGATCTTGTTGATGAATGGTATAGTAAAATTAATTTCTTCCTAACTTATGGAGAATGTCCAACTCATCTTACACATAAGGAAAACTAAACCATCAAGTTGAAGTCAAAGGATTATGTCCTTCGGGATAATGGTTTGTATAAAAGAGGAATTGATGGTGTTTTCCTTCATTGTGTGGACAAAGAATAATAAAAGAGATTACTAGAATAGTTCCATGATAGAGGATGTGGAGATTACTTTTCAGCATGAGTTACAACACATAAAATTATACGAGGAAGGTACTATTGGCCCATTATTTTTCATAATACTTAAGATTGGGTTTCAAAATGTCAAGCATTTCAACATTTTGTGAGATGTCCAAAGTTGCCAACATTGCCTTTAAAACTAGTCATAATCAATGAACCATTTTGCCAGTGGGGCATAGATTTTATTAGTATGTTGAATCCCTCTTCAAGTGATTACCATTATTATGTATTAACCACCATTGATTATTTTAGAGAGTGGGTAGAAGCCATTCCTATCAAGCATGCCACTTCTAAAGTTGTATGTGATTTTATCAAGGAAAACATTGTAGTGAGGTTTAGTGTTTCTCACAAGATAGTAATGGATAATGCAACTAACTTTTTTTCATCTAAACTAACTCATTTCTATTATTTACATAAAATAGAATTAGTTTACCTTTCAAATTACTATCCTCAAGGGAATAGCCAAGCTAAATTAAGTAACAAGAACTTGATGAAAATTATTCACAAGATAGTGGATGATAATCAATGTACATGGCATAAGAAGCTATTTGATGCATTGTGGGATGACATAATCACTCTGAAGAAAGACATTGACATGTAAAAATTTTACTTATTATATGGAATGGATGTTGAAATACCTATCATAATAGAGTTTCCTACTTTGCAACTACCTAAGGCCATTGAATATGCAACTTATCAAGATTCACTAGATAAGAAGATTATATTTTTATCTAAACTACAATAAGTGCATGCTCAAGTTGTCCATTTAGCTGATCATTAGATGAAAGTGAATAATTTTTTTGATAAAAAGGTTACAGAAAGATATTTTACAGGAGGTCACCTAGTCCTATTGTGGGATAAGCAACATGAACTAAAAGGGATGCATGGCAAATCTGATTCAGTATAGAAAGGGCCTTTCACAATAAATAAAGTTTCTAGAAAAGACAGCTTTATCTTAACTTATCAAGATGGAATTAAATTTCCATTGCCTTAAAATGGGCAACACTTAAAGATTTTCAAGAACTGGGTAGTAGGGTAACACCTATATGTATATAAAAAATTCCTCATTTTTTATTTTATATAGTTTTTTTCTTTCTCTACTTATTTGTTTTATATTTTTTGTGATTGAGTTTTTTACATGACTCCATACCCAATAGACAAGACTCAAAACTAGAGATACTATAATCTCATCCTTGTTGTTTTCTTTTTGATAAAAATAAGGATATACCATATCAGAGCCAGTTAGTGTCCCCAACATTTCAAACATAGAATTTTGGGTTACCCCTATTGAAATTTTTGTCTTTTGTTCTATGTGAGTCAGTTATCCTTGTTAAAACTTAGTCCCCTAAATAAAGCTTAGTTTTTATTATGATTGCTTTCATTCCCAATTGATTCAAATTACTCTAGAAGGTTAGAAAATTTCTTCCTGGGTCATTCTCATAAAACCCATTATGTCCATATTTCCTAGAGATTCAAATAAGCTAAGTTTTGGGATTCATTACTAAGCCAATTCAGGGTCTCAAGGTTACTTTAATTTTCAAAGGTGAAGTAAGTTACCTTAAAAAACCTATGTTACATCATCCAGTTCAAATTGGAATTATGTAATGACTTTAATTCTCATAAAAATCTAAGCAAAGTAGTTTTGTAAACCCAAAAAGCACCAATTAAAAGAACTCAATATTTTGAAGCTACTTCACTTGCTTAAAGTCATAAGTAAAAGTAGTTATGGTTCATAAGTCTGAAGCATTCACTAGCATAGACAAAACCAAGGTTTTGGAGGTACTTGAATTTTAAGATTAAAATAAGAAAAGTAGTTTGTGAAATATGATAAACATAAAATTCTTATGTGGATTTCATCTCATGTGTTGCTTAATTATCAGTAATGTATGGGCTAATATAATTATTGGAAATTCTACCTCTTTTCCTACCTAGATTTTGAGTTGTCTAACCTAGTTACCTCCCCTAAAAATTCTAAGTGACACGATTTGAACTTTTGGAGTGATTTTTGAGCAATTTATTCACAACCCATTTGCAATCAAGATATGTAGATTGTTTTCCCTTTGCTTTCTTGATCCTATTTTGGGTGTTTTTCTTGTTTTTCCCTTTGATAAGTTTTCATGATCTATTTCAAAAGGTTTCTCTATTTTTTTCTTGTTTTTGTTACAATTGAATGTTATTTTTGCATGCATTGATGTTGTTAAATATTGTAAATTATTTAAAAACACTCTGTCTATGAAAATCTTAAGCAAAACCCAAGAACATTAATTTTTTTTGTAAAACACCCTAGCACTTAACCTAGATCATATTGCCTGAACCTTTCACAACTTCTTGTTTATCAGTGTCCCTAACCTAAGTAACTAGTCCATAGAAACCTGAAGCTCTCAAAGAACATCTTATTTGGATTTTAAACAACTATTTGCTTACCTAGAGTTTTGATTACTCACTACTTATGCTTCATCAGGTTTTCCAATCCAAGTAACTTATTCATAGAAACACAAGTAACTATTCTAAAGAAACCCAAAGTTACAAATACTTACCACTCATTCAGAGTTTCTAATTCTAAAGACTTAAGAGTTTCTTAGACCTTCTTGAAGTAAAATACCTTGTTACTTAGCATAAGTTTCCTATAGTTTTAAAAGTTTTCTACTATTAGAAGTCCCTAATATCTAAATTTTGCTTAGGATTATTACTCAAGGCAATAAATTAACTCAATTTTTAACCTTTTCTAAACCAGTAGGAATAATTACTAAGTTTTCAAGATAATTCACCAATCCTTCTAGTATCAATCACAACAAATGTAAGGAGGTGAATAAGAAGTAACTCTGATTGAAAAAGTTCCTGAGCTATCACTTTAAGAATTTTTAGGAATAAGTAGGAGAGGGAAGACTAAGGAAAAGAGAGTTGAGAAGTCAAAAGAAGCAAATATGAATTATGAATATAAGGGATATCCTATTGAGTCTTGTATTACTTCCAAGTTGTTTGAAATAAGTGATACTAACATGGGACATATTTCAATAACTAAGATATATGAAAGGTTAAAATCCATAATTAAGAAACCATTCATGCCAACAATGATAAATAGTGGGATCTTATAAGCTGGAACATTCCCAAGTTCTACACAACTTCTTGAGTTTGTCCTAGAGTATGCTAAGTATTATGATTCTCGTACTAGGATAGTAAAAGATACTACTAGCAATATGGTGATATGGTTATATGCTTAGTATTTTGATTATTTTTTGAAGATCCCAACAAGATATAAAGTGATCTATATATCAATGGAGAAACCTAAAAGCTAATGGCAGAATAAGATAATATATTATATACAGATAATAAAAATAAATTATTTGACGAAACCAAAGCATCCCTCAAGGTTTCTAAATAAAATAGTGAGATCTGATTTTATTCAAGAAGTGGATGACACCACTTAGTTGTTATGTAAAATTAATGGGGAGAAGAATGCTGACTATTTTTCAACCTAGATTATGCATACATTAGGGATATTAATGTTAACAGGAGCTCTACAATGATTGAATGGTCAAGGATGATAAGTGACAACATTGATCATTAGATAAGTAAAATATTATAGACTTTTAACTCCAAAATGACTTCATACTTAGTATATGGAGTAGCATCTAGTGGAACATTTTTTAGGCTAACTATAAAAGGGATGTTGGTAGCAAAGCCTATATATGAATACTACCCTTAGTTAACTTTGTCTGAATACTTCAAGCACTATAAGAGGGTATATGATGGATTGTTTTATGAAATAATCTATAAATTGAATGTTGAATTAAAGGCCAAGAGGGTATCAGATGCAGTTTGGGAGGTAGTTTCCCTTTTTGGATGCATTTTCATTCAATTTTTAAATTTCACATATATCAAAGTTGGTGGTTTCATATGGACACTAGTCAAATTTCCAAAGTAACCTATTGACAAATGGATTATTATGGATTTATGTATGCATATGGTAGAGGTACATGATATTTAGTCTAAATTTGACCATTTCTCTATAGGTCTTCCTATTGTTATTGGCCACTATCACTATGTAAGCATTTACAAGGCAAAGAATGTACAAATAGAAATATATCACAACTATAATCAATCACATTTTGAAGTTAGAACAAATTTTGATTGTAAAAGAGTAGATCAAATCACATTTTATCTTAAGTATATGCATATCCTTACACTTTAAGACTTCTCGATTGACTATAGAGATAAGTTTAAAGTAAGAAGAAGAGATAATAGTAGAATGACTATTAAGCAAATCCACTCTTTTGATTTGACCACTATTCTTGAAGACATGGAAGATGATGAGTAATTAATTCATGATTATTATCATGCAATGGTAGGGGATAATGTTCCAATTCTAGAGATTGACTTTAGGAAGAATCAAGTAAAGGCTATTGCTGAGAGAACTTTAGTGGTCCTCGTTATGAATTCAACATGACTTCTAGGTAAAAAATAATATATGAAGGAGACATTAATGATAGAAATAGGACAATAAAGTCATAAAAGGAAAATGATACAAGGCTAAGGAAGTCAAAAACCCCAAAATACGTTGAAACTAAAGAATAATGTTATTGATACATATTCCATGGTAAAAGAAAAGCAGCCAATTTGGATAATTACCCCTACATCTCCTTTGATCTCTTCCACTACTATTCCTACTTCTACCACTTCTATTTATACCATATCCACCACATCTTCATCTTCATTACTAGTGAAAAACATACATCTAGTAACAAGAAATGTAGACCCATCCACACTCATGCCACCTTCGAAGTCTCTAATCTTCAAATCTATTAAGAAAGTTTTTTAGAAGGAGACTAATGTTCCTCTTCCTCCACCTTCATCTTATCCACCTACTCTTCCTCCTCCACTTCCTTCTGAGGATTAGTCCACCATTCCTTTTCCTTATAGCCAAAAAGAGATAGAGTAGGTAACTACTGGAGAGGTGACTACATCATAGGAGGTATCTTAACAATAAGTAACAACTGAACTTGAGGACAAAGATGTAGAGGTATAGACAAAGAAATAAAAATAGGTAGATGAAGAGGTAGAGAAATAAAAAGAGAAAGGATCAGAGCTAGAGAAAGAGAAGGATAAAGAGAAAGATGAGTAATTAATTTCCAGTCTTGTTCAAAATATTTTGGAAGTATAAGAAGTTCCTTCTTAGGAGTTATTGGTCAGAAATAATCAACAAAGAATGGTAGTACATTCATCCACTTCAACTGATACATATTTATCTTCATGGTCAGATTTGCAAATATCTACTAAGTGAAAATAAGAACTTAACTTGTAGGAGATAGACTTGGAACTTCAAATAAGTCTTGATCATAAGGGTAAGAATCCCAAGAATGATAAAGTAATGTTGAAGCTGATAATTGAACCTTCAGGTCAAAAATTTGTAGAGATATCAGTTCCTCCATAGGGTAAGGATAAAGGTGAAGTCATTGAAGAAGAATTAACAATTACAAAGGTATCCCTTGGATAAGTTACTATAGAGGGATTGAAATAGGATACGTAAACCCTAATCAATAATCTTTTTTAGAAGCTTGATGAAGAGAAAGATGATAAAGCTAAGTTGAAGGAAAAAATTACTATTTTGTGTGAAATAATTGCCAAGGTGGTAAGAGATACTCCTAAAAAATCATTACTTTTAGGAGGTGCATTTGATCAACAAAAAAAACTGATGTAGAAGAAATTGGGGATAAGGCCAAAACAATTGATGAATGGATATAAATAATGATGCAAACTACATAAAAATGGTTTCCTAAGGTCGTAGGTACTTTGGCTGACATTGAAAATTAATTAACACAAATAAAAATAGTGATGAAGAAGGTAGAAAATGAGAATCTAGTTTCTAAATTATAGTAGGAAAGCCTCCACTGAATAAATTCTCTAAGTGAGAAGGTTTTGATTGAAGAACCGATTGCTCTAGAGGGGTTAGTAGAGAAAAAAAAGCAAGAGGAAAAACTTATATATTTTTGCATGTGTATTCTTCAGGCAATGCTTGAATAAAAGAAGAATCTAGAATAAGATGTTCATAACATAAAATTGAATTTGGAGGATTGCATTTTCTATCTCACTAATGTTTGGTCTGAGAAAATGCCAAGGACACTTGAGCAATTGCATCAATAAATCAAGCAATTATTTGTAAAGGCCATGACTCCTTTCACAAAAATATATATAAAGGAGTTAATCAAAAGTCAACAAGAGGTCAAGAGGCTTGAACCTAGGCTTGAGAAGGTAAAAGCTTATTGAAAGAAGCTATAAAGGGAGATACAAAATAGAAAGGCAATCAGTTGCCAAATAAAATGATGTGGCTATCCAGTTCATGATGTCTCAACACATCAAGTATAAAGAAAAGTGTAGATCAGAAGTTCATGAATTGGAATGATTGTTTTTCTTCTCTTCTCAATAAATTCTTCTATCTTATTTTATTCTCTTCTATTTTATTCACAAATGTATTTGAAATAATTTTATTTTAGGTAATTACTTTGTAATTAATGTCATTTAGTGAAGTTACTTGTAAAAGTAGGTTAATTTGTAAAATTTAAGACTCAAGTAACTTGGTTAGATGCCATTACTTGAAGTTATTTTTAAAAAACAAATTATTTAAGCAAGATTTGTACAATATGCAAAGAGATTATATTTGATCAAAACAATGAAACTGAGAAACCTTACATGTCGTCAAACATTGCATGCCGTACAGGAGAAATTCTAGGAGGACATCTCTCAACAATTTTCAAATTTTAATGCAACATATGGGGATTCAAGGAGTTGTCTCCTAATTGATTTTGACATCTAAAATAGTATAAGTAAGAGTGAAGGCATACATGCTAAATTTGATGGTAATTTTTGAAAAACAATTGTAACTAAAGCAAAAAAATTTAGGCAATAAAAAACTTTGCATTTAGATTTCTAAATGTTCTTTGTATGAAATTGGTTCAAAGTGAATAAGAAGAAAGTTGATTTTAGTGGAAATTTGCTCTAAGGAGATCATTTGTTGTATTCTATGAATATTAAAATGGTAAACTTTGTGTTATCTATAAATCTAAATATTAATTCAAGTTTTTATTACTCATTTTCTGAAAGAATTATCACCTCTTGAATGTTTATCTAATTTAATGGATACAATAAGCTTTATAAAACTACTTATTATGAAGTATAACTTCTTTCTTCTCATACATTCTAGTCATTTCATTCTCTATTTATCATAAATTTTTTACACGTTCTCTAAAATAGTTACTTACTTGCTATAAAATCACTCTGTTATGGTTCATGAAATTTGTGATTAAAGTAATACCATAAAATATGATAAATTGTGAATATCATGTGAATAATTTATATAAAATATGAATCACTGAAAGTGTGAATAGTTAGAATAGATAAACATAAAAGGTATGAGAGCTTCACCATTAAATGAATTAAACCATCTCATTATTATGTAATACCATGTCTAAGATACATTAAAATTAACTTCCTAGAGATAACTACTTATTAGTGAACTAAAAAACAAATGGTTATAAAGAATCCTATGATTGAAAAAAAATAACCTAGGCATTTACGATAAATTGTGATGTACATGGAAACTAAAATACATATATAGTGCTATATAATGGCTTGAGTATTGGAGTAACACCCATCACCACATATCAAGTACAACTGAAGAGTAATTTTCCCAAAATGACAACTCTTATGATTTTTAAAACTACTAGAACATTATTTCTTAAAACAAGAAAAGAAAGAAAAAAATTAAAAGCCAACAAAAGAAAAAAATCGTGCATGGAAATTAGGAGTTCAATATGAAATCCCTAGGTCAAGGAGAAATATTATATTATTTATCTATCATTCATATCTAGTAAGGGATGCTCATATTTCTATTTAATGCCTGGGAATCATGAATTGAACTAAAATCCTAAAGCAAAAATAAAAAAAATCATAACATTTTTCAAGCAACAAGTGGTTCACCAATATATGATAAAGATATACAATTATTAAGATTTTTTTTCCAAAGAAAAAATCGTAACTTTATTCATTGGAAAATTTTACATCACAAATGTTGAAAGCATTAAAAAATAAAAGATAATAAGCATAAGACTCCAAACAGACCTGTCGGCTAGATATTTTGTAGGCTAACAAAATTACCTAGGTAATCATGGGATTAAATCATGGATATATTGGATATTCATGGTGTGTACACTCTAATTCAAGTAATTATTGTTATAATCACATGGTGCCAACTAAATATATTTTATATCTTTCATAATCATGCACTATATTAGGGAACACTAATGTACTATAACATTAAGGCTGAAATCGATCATAATACATATTATATTTCTAAATAATCATAATAAACTTAACCTAAAATGAAAAATTAAGGTAACCAACATGTCCTTCCTCAACACCATCCACCTCCCACACACCCTCTATATGGTTTTTGTATTCATATTTAATGAGAAGTACTTAAGGCTTGTGTTTGTGAAGTGCTTCAAGATCAAATAATCATTATGATAACATCATTAGGAGAGTTACAAAACAAAAATCAATATTTTAGTTTAGTGATCACATCACTTGAAAATCTAGTCATATATACAAATAATCTAGAGCATGACAATGTTAATAATATATCTGCATATCCATCCAAATATTTTATGCCTAAGAAGATTTCATATCAATATTAGAATCTAAAACATGACATATCTATGATTAATGATTCGAAAACTATAAAAAAGGCTAATAAGAATTCACATGAGATTCTATGGGAAATTCTTTGAAATGATTTGATCACATTAGTTCCTAAGCATCCTATAAGGAGATAAAAATACTATTGTGCATATCATAGAATGTATTGGGATCATACAGAGAATTATTTTGATTTGAAGATCAAAATACAAAGTATCATTGATGGTGGTGATCCTATACCACATAAATCAATCAAGAAACCCACTCACACTATGGATTAAGTGAAAAAAAGGAAAAATTAGAGTAATTAATAATAAAGAAGGAATAAGAGGGAAAATAAAGGTTATAAAAAGAATAATTAAAAAAACCAAATTTAAAAGGAGAATTTAATCAAATAACATTCACTAAAATATAAGTTATGCAAAAACAAAATAAAGATAAGAAATAATACATCTTTAAGAGGGGGTTTCTCACTATAAATGATATTTTGTGATTATGTAGCACCTCAATTTTATACAATTGGAAACCTAGATCCTAGTTGTTCCTATTATTTATACACAAGCCCTATCTCTACAAGCCTCATATATGTTCTATCTTGTTTTTTTTGGCCTTTCTCTTAATCTCAACAACCTTATATTGATGACACAAACATCCCATCTTTCCTAGAATTCTTAAAATGTACTTATCTTACACCTTTACAAGTTTTAAGCCTATTCTTACTCTCCTTCTCCTTAGACATTAACATCTAGGAAAGATATTAGAATCAATATTACTATCTTGACCTAACACAAGTGTCCAGTGCCATAAAGTTATCCAATTTTCAAATGAAACATATTACAATGGTTGGCCTAAGTTAGTTAATGTGAGTTATCTCCCAATAGGATTGGTATAATTACAACATCAACCCTCATTCATTCCTCACCTAATAATCAAACCAAAAGATCACTAAAGAAGCACTAAAATTACCAAAATATTTCCTATTCTACCCTATCTTGATATTAGTCAAAGGAACAACCCATCTATAGGTTTGAAGTACTAAAGTATTAGTCATAAAATCATATTTTCCAAATTACAAGCTAGATCACTATTGTACTTACTTTACACACCTTTTATGATTTATAAACAAGTCAACACATAGGGGATACCTATATGAGTCCTAGGCCCTCTTATAGAGTATTGGATATGTAGGTAGTGTGTGCCCTTTGATAAAGAGTTCATTGGAGGTTAGCTTGACACCATGTGCCCAATAATCCATTTTTATCTAAGGTCACATTAAATATAGAAATTTAAGATTTTACCATTTCACCAGGAGTGACAGTCCATGACCCAAATCTAAATGAACCAGAGTGAAGGTGAAGCCAAACCTAGAGGCATCCAGGTGGTTGCATCTTATTTGAATAGATATTTTTTATAGGACATTAGCATCAAACTAAAACACTAGCATCAACATAACTATCCCAAGTTGATGTAAGCATCTAGAGAGCCAGAGGTAATAGATCCAAAATTTGATGATTGATCCAGAACTATATTCTTACCTTTTTCTACCTATACTAGATCTAACAATTTGTTAACATCAAAAACAACTAAGTAATATATTTTATGTCATTTATATATCTAGCATAGTTGTACTTGCCATTAATATCCTATCTTAATTTAATAAATTTAGCATATTGTACATCTAATTTTAACACATTTATTGGTCTTTTATGGATCTGATATTCACCCTTTTTCCATATCATTCTATATCGTTAACCCTATCTACCTAAGAAGGATTCCAAAATCCAAATTAGGGTTAAACATTTGGTGAACCTAACATTTGAACATAAAAACCCTAGGCTAGCTAGCTTTTTTTCATTTATTTTACTGTTATTGGTCCCTAATTGCTATAATCTTACCACCATATTTTCCATTGACACATATGTCAATTATTTCATGGTCCAATACTTTATAGTTTTTATGTTTTGCTAAGTTACTTTTCTTGTCAAAAATATTAAGAAAATATGTGCACATAATGTGAGTGTTAAAATATAGACAAAATTTGATATCTCTCCATAAGTCCTTTTTTAATGTTATATATTTGGTATCTAGACACCAAAATTAACAATTGAGAAATACACATGCTAAAATTTCACCATTTGAGCTCTTAAATAGATATAATTTTTACAAGGACATCCTATATGAGACATTGCATAAAACTCAATTTCTAAGTGATAGTGATGTAGATATCATGAAAGATCTCAGAAATAATGCCAAACTTATTAACTTTGGTCCAACTAACTTACCTACAAAGATATCATTAATCAGTAATTGCCTTTGTTCATACAAGTGATGATACAAACTAAGGGAATCAAAAGGATACTCATTGATAACGGATCGGGACTAAACATTTTTAGTATCAATTTTCTAACCATTATGGGAAATAACACCCATTTACTTTAAAATTTGACTATGTATATGAAAGTGTTTGATTATTTACATGTCCCTCTAGTTGGTCAAATTACATTAGATGTGACATTAGAACCTAAAACTATTTTAACTAATTTTTAGGTAATGTCTCAATCAGTCCATTACAATATGCTCTTGGGTAGACCTTATATAAATTCAATGGAAGATGTCCCATATACACTTCATATATGTATAAAATTCATACATGATGGGACTTTATTAACAATGTCTATCAGTGATAAACCTTTCAAGTTTTACAAAATAAAATCTGAAACTTTAGGCATTCCTATAGTGATACCACCTAAATAATGAATTCCTCTTGATCATATACACACTTATGACATAGGTGAGTTAATTATAATGGATCCTCCATATCAAGATGTGAATAAAGCACCACATATTGAGGTACACACAAATGTAAATCAAGAGCAAGAACCATTACCAAAACATCTAAAATTCAAGGATTCTAAAATTGCACTTGTTATCCATGATAATGAGGATACTAATATAACTATATACAAAATTAAGGGTGGTTTCAAATCAATGATAACACCTATATCAAACACTACTACCCATGTATTAACTTGTGTATGATGATCACTATTATGGATCTTCAAAATCAAGTTTATATACTTCAAATGTAACTAGATTTCCATAATGCAAATCTTACCTTATTCAATAAGCAACTTCTTTCCCAATGTATTCTTGAATATCCTTCTCCACATGGTTTTGAATCATCACATATACCTATATTTTGGCACAATAAAAATCCATTTGACCATCATGAGGAAAAGAGTGGTGTTCCTAATCTTTATATGTGTTCTTTCTAAATTTTACTAAATATGGGGCCCGTAAAAGGCCCTCATATTAGGCTAAATCCTCAATGGTCTTACACAAACCAAGACCACTTTCAGCTTAAAGTATTTTCAATAGGTCAGTTTTAAATTACAATATTTTCAAAAGGTCAATTGGAAAGAAACCTTGGACAATATATTGATACTAATTAATTTTGGTCCTAAAGTGATTCAAACATGGGTTTCAGTTATGCCTACCACATGTCCATACGTATTTATACTTATAAATATTTGGCTATACCAAATGGAAGAAAAGTTTGCACAAAATCAACAAGGTATTTCTTTTACTCATAAAGGAAAATTAATACATGTTTCAAATGATAACATTATATCTTCTACTATAGATGAAAAACATGAGGAGGAACATTTAATGTCCATTTTCAACCTAGCCAATCATGATGTAAACAATGTAAAAGATCAAAATTGAGGTTGTAAGGTTCATAATGGGGGGAGATATCTGTGATCATACATTGGATGGCATCATAGGATGATCTTTCCTCATCTTCAAAAATGCCAAATAAATAAAAAAACATTCAAAAATTAAAAAACTCCTTTATCATTCCTTTATGCTAGATTTTATTCACATTATTGGTCCCTTGGAGTACATAGTCATAGTTTATAGGTTTCAGATAACAAGTTCTTTAGGTTTTAATATCCCATATGGGATTCCAAACCTTTCACATTGTTTATTATGGAATATAACAACTTAAATCACTTCTTGAAAACAATATCCACACAATATCATCCATCTAATAAACTTTTTATCACACTTTATTTACTTACTATCTATATATGCACATCCTACAGGTCTACATTAGTGTTTTCACCCAAATACATGAAGGCTAGTTGAAAGACTATAAAGACTTCATGATCACATGATAGTCAACTTATCAATATATACATTTTAATGTTTCAATTCATATATGGTCCTATTCTAAAAAATGCATGTTTGGTATTCAAATATAGTTTGCTCACAAGATAGGGTTATAAGTTTATTTGAGTTTTTTTAACCATACACATGAAAAAAATCTTCATAGAATGTTATAGAACTTAAAAATTTCAAATAAACAAACTTAAAATTTTCCATAGATTATGACAAAACATGTATCTATTGGTCTTGTACTCACATGGTCTATTTAGACATCCAATGTTATTGTATACATAATGAATTCTAATACTTGCTAATAGGTTTATCTTTAAACTAATAAATAACTTATTCATATTTTGGGGTTTATCAGCTTTATTCTCTTTGAATCCAACACTGTACATCTCTTGAATGAATAAATAAGACACTTACAAACTCTTTTATAATGTGTAACCATCCTAACTAACATATAACTTCTTCTAATATGTTGCCTAACTACTAACCTACTCACCAAGATGACTCATTATGTGAGTCATATGAGTATTGAGACACCTTTGACCCTTTATTTAAATCATAATCCAAAATAACAACATTTAGAATTATTGAAACAAGTTTGAAGTCTCCAAAACTCAACATGTATATTTGAAAATTCAAACAAAGGATTTTGGTGGGAAAATGCTTATATGATCCTAATTCAAATCTACCGAGGATATATCAACTAATATTGACTCCTAAAAACCAATTTGACTTACAAAATAATTTAACATGTGAAATTGAATAATATCTACAAAATTTTAGTGATGCTCTTGCATCATACTATCGAGGAGTAAAATGAAACTTTCCCTAAAAGTTGTAAATGACTTGACTTTGACATTATTTGTAGCATCCTTCTCCAAGTTCATGTCCATCTAGATCCCAAGGCCTATTTGAGATACATAGACCTTTGTGATTCTAACTTAACTTTATGATGGATGATATTTTATTCTTATATCCCTTTCTTTCTCCTTTGAGGTTGGCTTCTTTCATAGTGATCTCCCACTTGATCATCTTCATCTTCTTTTTATGCTCTTACAACCAACCTACACATAGAACACACAAGTCAAAGAAAATAATCTGCTATTTGTCCTCTTAGAAATCAAACCCTTGATCATGACTACTTTTTATCTTTACTTGGTTCTACTACTTTTGGGATTAATTTCATAACTAAGTCTTCCTCTTCACTCTCTTTGGCCTTCATTATGTAACTCTCATCTACTATAACTACCTTCTCTTAATTCTCCTCCTTATCACCATGTAGTGCTCTTTCTAAGGCTATAAATTCTACCTCTAATTTCTGACTACTTTCATTGACAACTTTCAATCATATTGCATACCTTCTTCTTGGCTTTGTACTCCTCTCTCTAGGCCTACAAAAAGGCCCTCAAACTGATCTATTTATTTATCCTTCTCAACACCTAGTTGGCTATAACTATCTTCTTGTTTACTTGTATACTCATTCAACCAAATATTTTTCATTTCTCTCTTCAATTTATTGCATAACAACCTATTCTTCTCTCTCTTCTCTCATGGATTGCATTTTACTTGTCTTCATCTATTGCTTGATTTGCCACTTGATTGGCTTCTTTTTCATCACCCATCCAAGATATGGGTTCTCAATTTCTCTCACTTTCTCTATCATGAGATTCATCAAGGCTATCTATTTATTTATCTAATTCATCTCTCTTTTAAAATATTATTCTTGTTACTTCCTTCTCAACTCTCTTTCCCTCTCCTTTCTCATCTAGTCCTTTATATCAAATAGTTCTACCATCATGCTCTTTACCATCTGTATTATCTTAAGCAAGTCTATTACACCTTGATCCATTCCTTATCCAAGATCTCTCTTTGTATCAACTTATTTTAGAAATCACTTTGATATTTTGATATTATTTATCTCCTTATCTCTTCTTAAGCCTCTCTTGTCTTTCAAACTACCTAACCAACTTCTTTCAATCACCTACAATTCTTATTAGCAACTCATAACAATATCTCCAAGCAACTTTTCATTACATTTTGAGCAACTTTACTCAATATAATATTTATACAAGTGAAAATAATAATATAAAACACCAACCATACCTTAACCACTCATCATTCCCACTCTACTACCAAATGATGCAGAGGGAAATCATAAAGTCTCTCAATTTGCCTTTGTTTCACTATTCACTCTTAGAAACAAGATTATGAACTCGCTTGTACCTTGTATCAAATGATTGGTTTAGTAGTTAACAACACCTTATTCATTCTCCTTAAGGCCTTTTTATAACTCCTCACTCAAATCACAAACTCCCTAAAGTATCAAGTGACTCCTTGGATAAGTCTGCATACCTTGTCAATTAGACTAGTAGCCTTTTTTTTGGACACATATGGCTTGTACAAAAAAGCACACTAGCATATTGGAAAAAAATGAGTAATTTGGATACCATATATCTAGTTATATCTTTTTATGAAAATTTGTGGCCCAATTCCATCTCTAAATGCCTTTTATAGACCTCTCCTACACCTTATTAGGTGTCTATCATCCCCTTTACCACATAGTCATGTATTTTTGTATGAACACATGCCATATCAAATAAAAAATATCAAAATATATTATTCTAATTGAAATCCCAGACATTGAACAAGTTTGAGTAAATTCTATTGGTGGATTCTCATCCAAATTATGTTATTGTAAATAAACCCTATAATAAGGTTACTACAGATAGTGACCACCCTAGAAGCTTAATAATCCTTTTTCATACATTGATAAGGCTTTAAAATTGATGTGAAGGTTGTTATAGGTATACCTACCTAATGTGAACTATCTCCAATTTTTAAAACTCCACTATCATTCCTTTATGCTAGATTATAATCACATTTTTGGTCCCTTGAAGTACACAGTCATAGTTTGTAGGTTTCAGATAACAAGTTATTTAGGTTTAAATCTTAAATATAGGATTAAAAAACTTGCACATAGTTTATTATGGGCTATAAAAACTTCACTTGCTTATTTAAAACAATATCCAATCAATATCATCCCTTTACTAAATGCTTTATCACACTTTCTTTGCTTACTACATGTATGTGCACATTTTATAGGTCTGCATCAGACTTTTCATCCAAATACATGAAGGCTATTTTAAAGACTATAAATAATTCATGATCAAATGAGAGTCAAATTAAAAATATATACATTTGAATTTTTCAATAAACATATGGTCTTATTATCAAAAATGCATGCTTGGTATTCAAACACATTTTTCTCATAAGATAGGGTTGCACGTCTATTTGAGTTTTTTTAAACATACACATGAAAAAAATATTCATATAATGTTACAAAACTTAAAAAATTAAAATAATACAACTTACAATGTTCCATAGATGATTGAAAAACATGTCTCTATTGGTCTTTTCCTCACACAATTTGTTTATACATCCAATGTTATTTTATACACAGTGAATTTTGGTACTTGATAATAGGTTTGTCTTTAAACCAAGAACTCATTTATTAATATTTTAGGGTTTATCATATTTTTTCACTTTGAATCCAACCCCATACATCTCTTGAATGACTATACAAGACACTTGCAAAATCTTTTATAATATGCAACCATCCTAACTAACTTATAACTTCCTCTAGTACATTGCTTAACTACTAACCTACTCACCAAAATGAGTCATTATGTGAGTCATGTGAGTATTGAGACACATTTTACCCCTTATTTAAAACCTAACCCACAAAAACAACATTTTGACTTCTTGAAACAAGATTAAAGTCTCCAAAAATTAACATGTAAATTTGAAAATTCAAACAAAGGATTTTGGTAGGAAAAGGCTTATATGACCCTATTTCAAATCCACAAAGGATATAACAACTAATACTAACTCCTACAGACCAACATGACTTACAAAAAACTCTAACATGTGAAACTGAACAATGTTTACAAAAGGGTAATGATGCTTCTACATCACATACACATATACATGATACACTTATGGGTGTTGGGTTTTTCATCTACTCATGTCATCAAGATGTTAGGGGCATCCATATTTTATGATCTTGATCCACACAAGTTATATTATTTGATGATCACTCTACATTATCATGTTTGATCTTAGATATGTACTTACACATGCCTTATCCATTCTTATACATTACAAAGGGTACTTTATATGCTATGTACTTGATGTTTTTAATAACACATTTGATCCATGGGCCACTATGACATTTTTATATTGGTTTCTTATAATTTTCCTTTACATAATTCCTTGAGTGTTTGTCCTTGCTATTGTATTTCTTATAGAGCATGTAAATATTCTCTGTTGTATTTGACCCTTGTGCCTATGATTGCTTCTTGGACATTTGAATATGTCTTTACCTTTTTGGAAATTTGAATATGTCATTGATTTTTATGTGGACACTTGAATATGTCATTCCTTTCTTTTTTTGACATTTGAATAAGTTATGTCTATTCAATTTTGTGGCATTTGAATAGGCCCCTTGTTTGTAGTCTCCTTAGACCATTGCTTTTTGACTTACTTTTGAGTGCTCTTGTGTGTGTGTTTGTTTGCTTGTTGAGCTTGTATTATTACTATATAGACATTGCCATGATATTTATCATGCATATTAGGCATACATGTGATCACATTGGTTATAATCATTTCAATGATACATTTACCTAGACACGTTTCCTTTTATATGATGCATGGTTACATTCATAGATTTTACAATTGTCTTACATTTTTTAGAGGAGGTAACTTTCAAGTATTATTCTTCCCTCACCTCAAAGTGGGGGCATATTAGTGGGGGCATGCTTGGGAAGAATGTTATCCACACTTTGTAAAATTCTTATATATCACAGGGGACATGTCCTATGGACTTGGCTTCCACACATTCATAGTTACAAATTACAGTAGGGGCATGCTTTAAAAGTATGTTTTCTATATTTATTCAATTTTTGGTACTTATACCAATTTTTAGATTTAATAGGGGCATGTCATATGGACATGGATTACACACATTCATAGTTTCTAAATTATAGTGGTGGCATGTTTTATAAACATGTATTCTACATTTATTTAGTTTTTATTACTTATACTAGTTTGTAGATTCAATGGGGGCATGCCATATGAACATGGATTCCACACATTCATAGATATAAATTATGGGGACATGATTTATATTCATGTTTTACACATTTATTCAATTTTTTATAATTATAACAATTTTTAGAGTTAGTGGGGGAATGCCATATGGACATGGCTTACACACATTCAAAGTTTATAGATTATAATGATGACATGCTTTAGAAGCATGTATTCCACATTTATTCAGTTTTATGTACTTATATTAGTTTATATATTTAGTGGGGGAGTGTCACATAGACATGGATTCTACACATTCACAATTAAATATTACAGTGGGGAAATTCTTTGGAAGCATGTTTTCCACATTTATTCAATTTTCAATGCTTATACTAGTTTGTAGATTTAGTGGGGGCATATCATATGGACATGGATTACACACATTCATAATTTATAGATTATAGTGTGGGCATGATTTGGAAACATTTTTTTCACATTCATTTAGTATGGTATTTATAATTCATAGATTTATTAGGGGCATGCTTTGGAAGCATGTTTTCCACACCTACTCAGTATTCAACATCTCTAGTTTAAGTGGGGGCATATTATATAAACATGTCCCCCACATTGGTACTTATATAAAGTTCATATTTCTCAATATATATCAGAGGCATGATTTTGAATCATGTCATCTACACTTACACAATTTTCCAAATTGGCCAAAACACATAGTTATATGATTTAGATACACATTTGTGGTGGAATTTTATATATGTTACCATTGTTACACATATTTTCAACATGAGATGTATCTAAGGTGCATATGCTATTCAACATGTCCCTAAAATTAAAAAATCCAAATCAATCCTAAATTTTAAAAAATATTACACGCACTGATACTCTATAGAATTTTATGAACTTTAACAAGCCAATCTACTACAGTAGTTGGTTCAAGTTTTGGTATGGTTGGGGTGAATAAATCACTCAATCTTTCTAAGTTTTTAGTTTAGACTTGATCATCTAAACTCACTAGGTTATAAGTATCATTGGGTTGCATGGTTGAGCTAATCTCAACTACAAAGTGGTAACTCACTTTTTCTCCATGGTTGGGGGAATGTGCCTTTCAATATCTCTCTCTCTATCCATCTCCTTAGATATATGCATTTTAAGGATTTATCTATATTTATCCAAATCTTAATTTTAGAGCCTTATAACGATACACATTTTGAAAAATAAATTACTAATATGTAAGGTGATTAAATCGACACATAGGTGTAATCCTAAAACTTTCTCTTTTAATTTCAATCTATTTCAAGTAATTTTGACCTAGATTATATGCATTTATTATACATTGTAACATGATCTTGGTTGTAGGTCTATCACCATCAAAGTGTTCAAATTTAACTCTAACAAAGCACTCAAATTCAAATAAAAAAAATATAATGTGTGAATACACACCTAGGTACTTATTATTTTCCTTTAAACTATAAATTTTATTAATATATTAAAAGAATGAAATGCATATGATATTTTGTGATTATGTATCATTTTAGTCTTGTACACTTGGAAAACTCAAACCCTAGTTGTTATTCTTAGTTATATAGATGACTAACCTTATATTAATGATAAAAACA